>JAIKVD010000417.1:0-19968 GCA_024679075.1 Phytophthora uliginosa
GGCGGCGGCCGCAAGGAGGTGCTGCCGCCGCTTGAGATCGTGGAGGGCGTGAACCCCGAGCCGCGCATCGCTACGCTCATGAACGTGACACTGTCGTCGGACCGTCGCGTGGTGGACGGCGTCATCGCCGGCCAGTTCCTGCAGGTGTTCAAGGCGTACATGGAGAGCCCGGAGCTCATGGTCCTGTAAGCAGCCCCCGATGTGTAGAGCGCTAGATCATTCAGCTCGCCACCATCAATAGCAGACGGCACGGAGAGCGTGGAGCGAGTTCCAGGTTGGAAGACGAGGCCCCTGGCGTCCAAGACCGGCAGCCCGACATGAAGGAAAGGGAGGTCGCGCGCGAGTAGTTTCCCGTCGTCCTGGGCGATAACAAGGGCGTACGTACGATGTCTCCTCGTGTTCAATTTTGCCTTGAGAATTTCTCGCATTCGTTCTGGTGTGTCCGTTGTCCTGCTTGAAATAGCAGGAGTCTTATGTGTCGTGTGTCTGGGGCCTAGGCAAGAAGCAGTGTGAGGTGATCTTGAAGTTGATTCGAGGCCAGGTGAGCGCGTGGCATTGATCGCGCGTGGGGTGTATTCTTGTCTGCATTGCAGGCACTGGCTGGCGTTGCTGGCAGCTTCACCCGCGTCTAATTCCGGCAGGAACTCGGCGCAATGCACGCTCAGACGCGTTGCTTGGTCATTGCTAATTCTGCGTTGGGACGGAGTGTGCCTGCGTCATGGCGAGCATCCAGCGGAACGAAAACCCCGAAGATGTGTACGAGGTTCTGGAGCGCATCGGCGAAGGGTGAGTGCCAATCCATGGATGATGCATCCATCAAACCTCGACAGCATTCCTCTGTCTTAATTCGTGAGGGCTTTGCTCATGCTCTCGGTTGTTCGTCAGGTCATACGGCAAGGTCTACAAAGCTGTCAACAAGTTGAGCGCCGAGGTCGTGGCGCTCAAGGTGGTGCCCGTGGAGAGCGACGATCGAGCTGCGTTCGATGAGCTCACACGCGAGATCCGCATCCTAGAACGCTGTGAGTCGCCCTTCGTGGTGCAGTATTGCGGTAGCTTCTCGTACGAGTCGCAGCTGTGGATCGCCATGGAGTTCTGCGCTGCCGGGTCTCTCGCTGACCTGCACGTACTGCGCGAGCGTCAGGTGCTGAGTGAGGCCGAGATCGCTGCCGTTTGTGCCAATGTGGTGCTGGGACTCGCGCACTTGCACTCCCGAGGACTCATCCATCGCGACATCAAGGCCGGCAACTTGCTACTGAACGCCGACGGTGTGGCCAAGCTGGCGGACTTTGGCGTGTCGGCGCAGCTCACAGCAACCGTAGGCAAGCGGCGTACCGTGATCGGAACCCCATTCTGGATGGCGCCCGAGGTGATCCAGGAAGCTCAGTACGATTGCAAGGCTGACCTCTGGTCGCTGGGGATCACGGCTCTCGAGTTGGCGGAGGGTGAGCCACCACTCGCTCACATGCACCCGATGCGCGCTATCTTCTTGATCCCGAACCGCGCGCCGCCCGAGCTTCGTGAGCCTCACAAGTACTCGGCTGAGTTCCGTGACTTCCTCGCTGCGTGTTTGAAGAAGGACCCGCAGGAGCGTGCCTCGGCCCAAGACTTGCTACGTCACCCTTTCATTGCCCGCAACGTTGACCGATTGCGTGCGAGCTCCGATCGTTCGACAGCAAGTGGAGCGCGCATGGCAGGGCTGCCCGTGCTCCAAGAATTGGTGGAGCAAAGTTTGGAGCTCGTGCAGGAGGCTCGACAGCGCGGTGTCGAAGACGAAGCCGAATTCCGTGGTGCCGCCACAGGCCGTCCCGACGGTTCGCTCTCAGTTGCAGACCTCAGCACCATGCTGCGCAATGGCTCCATCATTAGCAGCGGCACTGGTGGGTTTGGAGGCTTTGGTAGTTCTGACACCGCTGTGGGGTTTTCATCCATCCGCCGCAATGATTTCAACTCAACCGACACTGCGTCCTCATTGGGTTATGGCTTTGGAGGTGGAACCACCGTCTTCTCTTCTAGTGCCTCTGCGGACGAAGAAAGCTGCGGCACAATGGTGTTCCAAAGTGATGATAGCAAGTCCACCAACTCCACGATGGACAGCACGAGCTCGGAAAACCGAGAGAGGGAGATCACGTCCAGCGACTTGTACGGTACCATGATTCCAGTGGCAACATCGGGAACTGTTCGCCCACCTCCAGCTCCCGTCATGCCAGCCTCCAACTCCAGAACTAGCAGTCGCAGCAGCAGCCGCGACAGCAGCCAAGGGGAATCTGCTCGACCCGAGGCTGAAAGCAACGAACCATCTTTCATGAAGTACTTCCGCCGAATTACAAGCTCTTCATCGAAATCGGCGACGATCCGTGCTGCTGGGCCTGCGGCGGAGGCGTCCATGACTACTCTACGTGCTGTGCAGCAAAAACTTCATCAACTCGAGGAAGATTATGAACGCGACCGACAAGAACTTGCTCGACGCTTTGAGAAGCAGAAGGCCGAGCTGGAACGCCAGCTCGAGGACTTGAGTTCCCAAAGCTAAGATAACCAGCTATGAATGAATAACACGCATTGAATGTATTATGATGCTATGAAATGAGACAATGATCGTACACCGGGCACGCCCAGTCACTTAGGCTTCAAGAGTCATGACGTTGGCCCCACCCACGTCGTAGTGCGCGATGTCAGTGCGTCCGTCGAAGAGATCCTGCCCCACACCTCCGACGCCGCCACCGATCCGGTTTGCAATGCCATTTCCTCGGTTTTCTTGCTGAGCAAGACGAGCTTTGCAGGAAAGAAGCTGCTGCAAGCCTTCGAACATCTCTCTCTGCTGCTTCTTGGCTGGGGCTGATGTCTTGAGAGCTTTCTGCTGCTTGCGCAACTCCTTGGTGAGAGATTCTTGTTGTGCCACTTTGTGCTTGTAGAGCTCTTGAAAGGAGCGGATGTCTCGAAGCAGGCGAGCATTTGACGTGCCTTGTTCGAACTCAACCTCCTGTGCGATTTTGTCGGCCTTGCCCTGTTGCAACTGAAGCTGGCAGTGGAGAAGGTGGAACTGGGACTCCTCGCGTAGTGCGTCCTCCTGGAACGCACCACACTCCTGCTCAAGTTTAAGCCGCTCGGCCTCGAGTCCGACGGCTGTGTGGTCGTACTGCGCCTTGCGTTCCAGATAAACCTGCTCCATCTCTTGGTAACGTTGACGCACTGTGCGCAGCTCTTTGATCTGTGGGGCCAATTGATTCTTACGTTCCTTTAGTGCTTGGTTAATGTCCGTGACCACGCGTGAGATTTCTTCAAGCGTCTCACCCTTGAGTGCATTCACTCGCGCATTTTGCACCGAGACGTCGTCAATCTTGTCTTGCGTGGCCAAAAATCCGCTAACTCCCTTCTGTCGCTCGAGGTCGCGGAGGAAGCCTTCGAGGTCTGCATCTTTGCTCTTGAGAAGCTGCTCCGTACGATGCAACACGACACTTTCCGCTGTGAGCTCGGCCAGCTCGGCTTTGACCTTCTTGTACTGGTTCGTTTTGTTGCGAAGAGTAGTCGCGTATTGCTTAAACTCCTCCCGACTCATGAACTTGCTGCCAGATATTGACGCCAGCTTTGCCTCTAGCTCCTCCGTGTTGCGAAGAAGTCGCTGCTTGTCAGCTCTCAGCTGTTCGAGCTCTTCTTCTTTGTCAGCAAGTTTGCGAGCCTGGAGGTTTGCATGTTGTCGGAAGACAGCTAGCTTGTCTTCACCGTCCCCACTTCCTTGAGCGACTTGAGCGTCGGAAATCTGTGCTTGATATTGCTGAATACCGCGTCTCAGAGCTTGCACCTCGTCCTCCATGTCGGCAATGTCGTGTTCCGTCTTAGGCGGCTCGCTGAGCGCACGATCAAGTCGCTGCAGCGTCTCCTGCTGAGTGCGAAACTCGGCTGGGAATTTCGTCGTGAGAATGTCGTTGTTGCGCGCCACCTGAGACTGGAGTCTCTCAAAGAGTTGCTCGGGCGTGGCATCCTGTGATAATGACGCTCGGAGGTCCTGCAGTCGAGCATCAGCTTCTCTGGCGCGCTTCTCCGCCAGCGACAACGACAGCATCTGGTCACGCTTTCTCTCCGCCAACTTCGCTTGCTCCTCTTGCTCCTTTCGCAGTGCACTGGTTGCAGCCAGTAGCTCTTGAAAGCCTGGGTCCGACGTCGTCTTCTTCTTGAGGTTGGCGATCTTCTCGGTTAGTTGCTGAGACTCTTCCTCCAGCTGAACGATCTCGCGGCGCAGCTCGCCCGGACGAGACTTGGACGCTCGTAGCTGGTCCACTTCCTTGTGAACTGCCTTGAATTGGTTCTGCAGCTGCTGGTAGTGCTCGTACATGGCGTTCAGCGCTGGATCAACCACACCAACAACACCATCGTCACCAACACTGGTACATCTCACAAATGCAGTGCAAACAATGCAAACAATTCCTAAGCGACGTACAGCCATCTCCGAAATACTCCTGAGGCACATTGAGAGGGGCCAGGAAGCGGCCTAGATACGCTCGTTTCTGGTGGGCTGGCAGGCTCTTTAGTGCCCAATGCAGCAGCGTGTAGATGGTCTGTCGGTCCCCATGGGCCAAAGCCTCGCGGAACCCGTCGATGTCTCGAGGCAGCTGAAACTTGAGCAGCTGCAGGAATTCCAAGTAGCGCTGTGCCCGCACTTCGTCGGCTTCGGCCCGCAGATCCACCCCCGAGTGACGCGTCGGGTCGATCTCCACGAAAACCTCGTGCAGAATCTGCAGCAACTCGAAGTTGCTCTTCTCGTCGAAAGCCACGAGGGTGAGGCCGAGTCGGAACGGGTCCTTGTTCAGGTGCTCGACGATCAGTTGCAGCTCGCTCATGGTGAAGAACTTTAGGAGCACTTTACTTTAGGACGGAGTTTGCTGTTGAAGTCGGGACGAAAAGACGCTCGGTTCGATCTTTTTGGAAGCGGTGATTGGTTGATTGGACTCGCTTGCAGTCAAAATGAGGGGTCTTGGAAAAGAGAGTGACTGCTGTCCCCGACTGGAGCATCCCCTTTAAATACGTGTACCTTAATCTGGGGGCTTAATCGCTGCGCAAAGCGAGCCGCGCGAAGCGCGGTAGGGTAAAACAGAGCGAGCGTAGCGAGCCGATCCCCGCGCAGAGCGCGGAAGGGTTCATGCCTCAGGCAAGGATTTTGGGGGTTCACTAAAGGTGTCCAGTTATCCGGACGTGTATAGACCGAATCTGTTACACTAGCAAGGCTACTGCGACAACCAGTCGGGGACAGCATCACGTGCCCTAAAAAAAGCAATGCCCATAAGAAGGGACATCAATCGACAAAATGGTAAATTTATTTTGAGAGTGACTGCTGTCCCCGACTGGTCCATCTCCTTTTTGCAGCGTTTGTGTTCACCCCAAATCCTCGCCCAGCAAATCAAAATAATTATTAATTTTTGGAGAAAACACAGAATATTCAAACATTGGTGAACAACGTGCAGATGCCCAGGCGTATGTATACCTTGCCCAGCATAGCTTGGCGTATACCTCAGCTTAGACCATTCATTGTCGTTTCCAGCGCTCAAGCCATCAGACGAGACAGGCAACCAGGGGCGGAACACCGGAATCCGGGAAGTGGTGTTGTACCAGGCTGTCACTTGCAGTAGGCTGTTGCCCACGATGGAGCAACAGCCAAATGAGACGACAGTAGGCGATATTTAAACCATAACTTCACGAACAACAACTCGGAAGCGGAAAGCGAGTACATGTAGCCTCTTGTATGAACACACGAGCGATGACAATCCATCGACGAGCGGAGAGCTCCACGAGGCGCCACATCACGACCTCATCGATGGAGATTCTTCGGGTTGTCAGGTTGAACTGCCGGACGGTCATCAAAACGCGGAAGCCGAGCCCAACACGGTGAATGAAGGGCCACCATTGAAGTCGAAGACGTTCGTTTC
Source organism: Phytophthora uliginosa (assembly GCA_024679075.1). Lineage (NCBI taxonomy): Eukaryota > Oomycota > Peronosporomycetes > Peronosporales > Peronosporaceae > Phytophthora > Phytophthora uliginosa. The sequence goes on from JAIKVD010000417.1 coordinate 5,916, forward strand.
TTGGAATGAATTTCACGCTTACCTTGACACGTACCAGGCTCAGACCTACCAGGTTTTAAATTGACCTGTGAGCTTTATTTCTTATACATGATTCTGCGTTTAGATGTTTCGCGTTCGCTCAAATAAGTCGGTAACGACTCGAAATCAAATCTCCTCCCGGGACAAATCGAAGGCGGCACCAATTCCAGAAGAATGGTGGCACTATGCCAAGACTTTTGAGTGTACACACGCAGGAAAGTATACTCGGCGCGGTCAGGGAAAGCGCGCATGTCAGCAGACACGCGCACTGGACTGCAAAGCACAGGTTAGCTATTGAAATGTCGATGGTCGTGCTTATTTATTTGTTTAAGGATCGTACTAATCGAAGCTCCCGCTATTATTTACTTCTATATGATCAACTTGTATGTCAGTCAGCGTTCTGGACAGGTTTCGTTCAAGCTGTATGTGACCAAGACGAAACTGGTTCACAACCACCCGCTCTTCCGTGAAACCTTTATCCAGTATCCGGCAACAAGGTTAGCCATACCAGAAGACGTGGTGGAAATGGTCAATGTTTTGCAGCGATCCGGAGTGAAGAGCAAAACAATTCTGAAGTATATACGTGAACATACTGACTGCAAACCGTTCCCCCGTGATATTCACAATCTGGTTGCATCACTGAAGGCGAGAGACCACGGGACTGCTACAGTTGCTGAACGATTGCACGAATGAATGCTAGAGTTCTCGAAGGAGGAAGGAAACATCGGCCGTATTTTTGTTGACTTGATAAACGAGAAGGTAAAGCTTCTCGCTGTATATTTTTTTCCAGCTCAACAAATACTAATGTGTTGTATGATAGAAAATCGCAACGTGTGTCACCATGCAGACTCGTACGATGCGTGAAATGTTTGGCCGCTTCCCTGAGGTTCTGTTGATCGATGCAACTCATGGAACAAACTCGTCGAAGTACAAAGTATTTTCTTTTATGGCGCACGATTGTTTTGGGCACGGGCAATACGTACAGCACGCTCTGGTTCAGAATGAACGCTACGAAACTTTACAGACTGCTATCGAGACTTTTAAGAAACACAACCCAGCTTGGGAAAAGCTACGATGTGGTGATCGACAAGGACTTTACGGAACTGAGTGTTTTGAAGGCATCGTTTCCGCATGTGGTGGTACTGTTGTGCCAATTTCACGTGATTAAGTACTTGCACGGCGAAATTGCGAACTCAGATTATGGCTTCTCTTCGTGGCAGAAGGTGCAGCTGCGTGCAGTGATTTACTTGCTTGTCTACGCGAGTACTGAACGTGCGTACCAGAAGCATCGCAATTTTTTGCGTCATCTGATCAATTTGGGGTCTGCTACGAACAGTGCCTCTGAAGAATTGTCGGCAGCCCAATTGCCACGATGCTCTTCTCCAGATTGCGAAGATACAAACGCAGAAGATCATTTGGAGCGCCCTAGACATCCGTTTGAAACCTACTTCTCGAACAATTGGGATAACTGTAAGGAGATGTGGTGTACGTACAAGAGGCAAACTGCCATAACACTCGGGAACAACACGAATAACCGTCTGGAGTCATCATGGAAGCAACTAAAAGAAGTTGTTGATTCATTTATGAAAGTGGACGAGTGTGTTGCAGCTATGATGTGCTACCAGACGCAGATGGAGGAAGATTTTGTCTCTCGCGTATTTAAGCTTAGCGTGGTTCAACATGCTGACTACGATAGGAAGATGGCTCATTTAGCCAACCTGGTAAGCGCGCATGCTTGCACGCTTATATACAAGCAATATCAATTTGCTCTCAAGCGTGCATCTTACGCCTATTGTGAAGCTGTACCTGGAATTTTCGTCATTAAGAATAACGTCGATGAAGAGGATTTTCTCGATGAGCCAGCCGCGGAGTACTCGATCAATAGTAAGACTTGGCGTTGCTCCTGCAAGTTCATGTGTACGTATCCTTTGCCTTGTCGGCATGTTTTTTACCTTCGAAAGGAACTTAGCATGGAGTCTGTCATCCCAACGCAGTGTTTGGAGGAACGTTGGCTCATGAGCACACTCAGAGCGTCATGCTTGCTTCCAGATATTACCAGTGAATCTTTTAGTGTTGCTTCTGTACCTCCCCGAGGATCTGCACCTTGGGACGTGAACCGTAAATACCGGGAGGCGAAAGAAGTCACGTCAACAATATGTGAAACAATGAGCGGGTTTGGCATGCCTGAATATCGAAAGGCGTTAAGCGTTTTAACACGTATGGAACCGATCATTTAAAAACGGTCAAGTTGCGGGTGTGGAAAATATGTTAGACTCATTGGAGAGTTCCCTATCGGCTCCAACATCAATAGCTCCTTCACGCACAACATCCCGAAGTGACCTCCCCGCGTTATCATCAAACTGGTTAGAAACGCAGAGACCATGCTCGCCTCCTGTTTCGCCTCCCATAACTGTGCCTGAATCACTACCGTCTCCTCTTAGAGCAGGAATTGAACTCAGCACAAACATCGAGGCTGATACTGAACATGGAGGACATACACAACAACCTGATAACGACGAGATTGCGTCCGCCAGTGTCGATGAAGTTGTGCAGCCGATAATTTCGAATACCGGCGTTTTTCACACTGCATCTGGTGGTAGAATTGCGCAAAAAGCCTGCAGTTCTCGACACGGCCAGACCGAATTTGAAGTTGAAGAGCCCATACAATCGCGAGGTCGACCCCGTCAAAAGCCAAAGGCTAAAAAGGCAAAATGCAATGTAGCGATTGAAATGGCCGCTGAGGATTCTGCCTTGTTTGATGAGCAGCTAAGTCTCCTAACGTGGATGAGACGCTGCAAAGTGGCCCGACATACAACTCTATGCAATTCTTTCGAAAATTCAAAAGGTACAGCTTTGTCAAAAGACCCAAAGCGCCAACAGCATACGTTATCACCAAAGTGCCGACTGGTAAAACAATCTTTGAGCCACGTGAGCTCACTCGCGTTCTCTCGGGAGAATTGCTACGACGGTGCCAAACTCCGACCACAGCGCTTCAAAAGAAAAAAACTGGGCTTGCTGAAATGGATACCGCTGTGGACATTCATGGCGTTAGTGTATTTGCCGCGTCAACGTTGCGTTTAATGCGAAAATGGTACCAAGCTATAGCCGCGATGGATCGAATTGATAAGACACTTGCATGGATCAAGACAGTTGACTTTAACCTACAAGTACCCCGTACATACTTGACTGAAGAAGACGACTCTCTTCCTTTTCGGGTCACGCAGATCGACCCGCTCTCAGGCGCTATTGAATTTCTAGATGTGGCGGGTAAAGGAATGCTGGGAGACAAAGTAATCCACACGGTTACGTCAAAACTGTTTGGTCGAATCCGCTCAGTTATCGCCCGTCATCCAACATTATTTGGTAATGTCGTGGGTGGTACTACGACAACTGAAATATCGAAGATCAAGAGCGCTTTTTGCGGTGTTTCAAATGAGAAGATTTTGATACCTCTCAACTGTAATGGCAATCACTGGTGTTCCATCATGATTGATCTGGATATGGCAACCATCAGATACTACGACCAAATAAACTTTAGCTATGGCGCGAATGTGAGAGTTCTTGCGGAAAAGCTGAAGGATATCCTATCGCAGAGTAACCCCAAACGATTTCGAGTATCGGCATATGTGACGGACATGGGCGTTCAAGTTGACAATTACAGTTGTGGGATCTTTGTCCTGCTCGCATTCGAACATTTCACAGGAAGTTCAACACTTGGCCACCTCAGTAAGCAGTTACTAGCGTACGTGCGCTATCGATACCTACTACTTTGTGTTTAATTCTACGGAGAAGCAAAACACGACATCCATTTACTTCTAAGAATCAATCCACGAGAAGTCTTTCGTCAATGTTTTTTTTCTTCTTGGAAATCTGCAGCGTGTTAGTCCCGATTGAGCAACTCCATCCAGCTGTACAATTAACCCGTCGGGCACACGGTTCCCGGGTACACGTTCCTCGGCTGATTGAGACTAAACCTGACGAAGCCTGACCGAGCGAGACCACCAGACTAGGACATGATATCGTTGGGCTAGCTAGAATTAGGCTCGAATGGAATTCTCTAATGCTAGGAAGACTAGGCTGTTCATATTACCAAGCGCATTTGGCAGCGTTGTGCTATAACATCCAGCACAAAGTGCAGGCTGGGACAGTCGGGATACGTGTACCCGACCGGACCCGACGGGCCCCGACTGGACCGAGACTGAACCCGACGAAGCCTGACCGAGCGAGAGGACATGATATCGTTGGGCTAGCTAGAATTTGTTGGACGTTGGATCCGACGGACCGAGAAGGAAAAAGGAAAGGTGAATAGATTAGCTGCTAAGCTGTTTCCAGCTCCTACGGGCATTTGCCCTTTCTCATACAGAGACCCGGTTCATGAGAACTCCTAACTACTCCATGCCTTACCACTGGGCCAGGTCCCAGGCCAGACCTTCAACTTCACCGTTGGCAGGCCTCCGATACACAAACCAACACGCCTCCCTCAAAGTACCAGCTTTGAACTCCAGGTTTGCATGTTGTGCCTCACTTGGCGTCGCCAACGCCCACACTCATCAGCAGCTTCTTTAGACGCTGCTTGTCCAATGGTTTCGTGAACTCGTCTGCTGGGTTCTCATCACCGGCCACTTTGTGCAGGGCGATCACTCCCTTTTGCACTTGTTCACGCACGAAATGCCAGCGAAGTTCAATGTGACGAGTCCGACGACTGTAGGTGGGATTAGTAGCCAATACGTGCGCAGCTTGGTTGTCAATTCCAAGTTTCAGTTCCACCGATTTCTGTAGCAACACTTCTTGCAAAATGCCTTGTTAAGTTCCTCGAATAATTTGCACTTGCACTCCTCGTTGTTGGTCGCAACCATAGTATCATCAACAAGGACCAGGGGCTTCTGAAGGAATACTTGGGGCATTGAAGTAGATCAGACTGAAGTGGGCATTACAATTCGCCAGAGTAAATATGCACGAGAGAACGAAATCAATCCCCGATCTCTGGTAATTTCCAAAAGCAACAATTCTTGACTTGAAACGTGTCACGTAACCCTGCCGGTCACTCTTGAGTGAATGCACCCAACGTGTATTAATCGGCTTCGCATCCTCTGGCACATCTTCACTAGGTATCTCCATGATCACTCCTTTGACCCGTAGTGCACTCATCTCCTCCAGCTCAGATTGGAGCCAGAACTCTCGATACTTCGATCTGTTGACCTCACGACGGTTCATCGGGATGAGCACATTGCTAGCAAGTATTGGTTTGCCGTCACCGTCCAAAATGCGCGCCGAACACTGCACGACATTGACCTCATAGTCATCAAGATAGAGTGGGCGCCGTCGCTCGCGATACTCACGCAGTCCAGTTCGAGTGCGCTTTGCTTCTTGTTTGTTGGCATCTTGCTCAACACGCTGCTCTTCTGAACTAGTCTCGTCGCGGTGTGGCCGCTTCCGAGTCTGCTTAACATGCTCCACATCAGTAGCAATGTCCACTTCATGATCAGACTGAACGTCCTGCACACACTCATCCTGGTCGTACATAGTCATTGATCCGCACACACTAGCCACAGTAACTTCATCTCCTGCGCCTTCGTGCTCAAAAGTCTCGTCAACGTCACTGACTTCCTCCAATTGCACCGACTCAGTAACCGATCCAGAGACTCCAGTGACCGACTCGTTACCAGTGCAACTCGCAGATGCTCACTGTCCACTGTCTCAGTACTATGCATCACCTCACGCGATGGCGATGCTTTCGTCAGTTGTGCATGCACGGGCCCAACCTCACTAGGATCAGCTGCAGTAATGCCTTTAACGTCGGTGAGGTGAGCAGCGCTAGCCAATGACTGAGTCGCCTCCCTGCTTCCTGCTTCTTCAAAACCTTCCGAACCATGCTCACTGACATCCTCGCCTCCCTCGAGCTCTCTGAGTTGCAAACTCAAAGAATCGTTTGGAGCTGAAGCCATCGCAGTGCTTTCAAACTGTTGCTCCGTAGATGCCTCGTCAATAGTATCCGACACCTCCAAATCAGCATTGCGATCAGCTGCCGGTACATGCTCAAAGTGCAACGACTCCATGTCGGCATCATCGACAAGTTCGTAGCGATCACGGTATACTACATCTTCAGCAACGCGCAAATCTTCAACAAATTTGGCCGTGTGCTCTTCAGGGAAGTATACCTTGCACCCAACAACATCCTCAGCATAGCCTAGAATCCGACTTTAGCATTGTCACTGTACTTGCGTCGTCCAGGGGTAGCCGGAACATGGACGTAAGCAAGTGCCCCAAATTTACGGATGTGATGGACGTCAGGCTTGACCGCAAACATCATCTCGTACGGAATGCCACCATGACCCTTGTTGTACACTCGATTTTTCAAGTAGATAGCATTACGTAGAGCCTCCGGCCATAAACTTGGGAACCCAGCGTGCAGCGTGGTTGCCTTCATCATTCCAACGAGTGACTGGTGAGTTCGCTCACACAAGTTTAGTTGAGAGCTCTTGGGACCAACCCGCACGTGCTCGATTCCATGGGCTCCGTACTACCTTTTCATCGCGCGGTTGACGAACTCTCCTCCTTTATCCGTCCACACTTGTCGAACTCGGTACTTCACTCGTTCCGCACCGTCCTGGTTCCTTCCAGCTTGACGTTCCGCCCAAAGAATGTACTCCCTAATGTGCTGGTTGATCACCTTGCTCGATTTGCTATTCAGCATGTGCACCGTCACGAAACGCGAGTACCCGTCCATGATAACAAGTACCGCTTCAAAGCGAGTGCCATTTCCTTGACTAAAGCTCATCCCGCAGGCGACGAATAGTGTGAGCCTTAACAGTTTTATTAACCTTGTTCTCAAACAGGCCTCCCACATCTCCGTCCCAGTCATCTTGTCCCTAATCTGGTGCAAGATCCCCGACGGCACCGACATACCAATCCAGCGCATGATCTTGGTCCGTTTCTTGTCGAATCTCTCCTCACTCTCCGCATCCGAAAGCATCGATCTGGTAATCGTCCCTTCCACGATGTCCATGAGGTCCATCTCGCGAAACACCATCTGCATCGCAAACTTGTATGCATGCCAGTCCTTGCCCTTCCGGTTCTTGGGGACTCCCTCAGCGGTGAACTTCAGCGGGACCGCCATCCTGGATCACGCTCTGTGCAGCAGGAGGTCCAAAGGTTTTGGGCTCAGAACCCTGTTGGACATTGGATCCGACGGCCGAACTCTCACCGAGAAGGAAAAAGGAAAGGTGAATAGATTAGCTGCTAAGCTGTTTCCAACTCCTACGGGCATTTGCCCTTTCTCATACAGAGACCCGGTCCTTGAGAACTCCAACTACTCCATGTCTTACCACTGGGCCAGGTCCCAGGCCAGACCTTCAACTTCACCGTTGGCAAGCCTCCGATACACAAACCAACAGAATTAGACTCGAATGGAATTCTCTACTGCTAGGAAGACTAGGCTGTTCATATTACCAAGCGCATTTGGCAGCGCTGTGCTAACTAACATCCAGCACAAAGTGCCGACTGGGACAGTCGGGATACGTGTACCCGACTGGACTCGACGGGCCCGAGACTGAACCCGACGAAGCGAGACTGCTCATACTGCGCATTCGAGTGCACCTGGCCTGTATTTGTATCCGACTATACGTATACATATTGTGCGCATCAATTGTTGAGATCTACCGGCTCTATTGTCAGTCAGGTCGAGTCGGTGTCAGTCGGGCACAAATGCCTCGTCACATGAACCCCAGTCGGGACAGCATCACGTGCCATTTATTTTCAGTCAGAAGAAGGGATCCGAGTGGACTGACTTTTATCCGGAAGCAACAATGCGATGTCGTATCTGCCTGTCATTGGCTACCTCAGCTTGTTGGAGTGAAGCCGGTGGAGACTGGGTGTCATCAGGAAGTAGTGCTGGGGACGAACAACCGATGAACGTACACGAACTCTCTTTTTGCTCTGCTCCCGGAGGTTCAGCGGTACTCTCTCTGTATCCCTCCTTGCGGTCCGTGAACCTCCCTTTACGACCGTGTTTACGCAAACTTTCCCAATACAAATATTAAGTGTAAGAACCATCAAGGGGGTTTGGCCCGGTCCGCGGAAAGTGGAGGAGCAACGCGTGTCATACTCGATGGACGCTCCCCACCAAGCGGGCTTCGCACCCCTGAATGTCGTCGTATCCAGGTTCCGCCTCCCACTCCATCCACCCGACACCAGCAGCAACTTGTCCTGCAACAAATGCAGCAGCAGAAACTTCAGCAACAGCAACTTCAACAGCAGCAACAACATCAGTTGCTGCTGCATCTCCAACAGCTCAATGTTCAACAGTAACAAGATCCCCAGTTGACGCGGTCGCCTTCACCGCAGCCCACAAGAACTTGATACGCTTGCGCTATTGAGAACGAGCGCGCATTCATTGATGTGGGCGCCTTGCGCAGAGAAGCAGAGGCCCAGACAGGGCTGCAGCTGTTTGCCATGAAACGTCAAAAACGAAAAGATGTGTGGCATTTTGCTCGTTTAGTGCGTTTGGAGGATTGCTGGGAGATTTCACGGAAGGATCTCACCAACGAGCACTCCGACTTGGCTTATTGCTTGCTGTGTGATCTCACCATGAAATTTCGCGTTGGAAAATGCAAAATGCCGCAGCACATGGATGCATGCCACCCAGATGAGCTTGCTGCTTTTGTCGCTCAAACGCGTAGTAAAGGCCAGCCCGTTATTCGCAACCTCGACAACGAATTTGCAGCAATGGAGGACCCACGAAAGAAACGCAAGCTTCGTGTGAGAACAGCGAAGGAGCAGAAGCGAGTCAACGAGCTTCTTGCTGAGTGGGTTGTCCGTCACTTTAGGCCGTTGGTAATCGTGGAGGACGCTGGCTTCGTGGCGTTTGTTCGGATCATTACTAAAGATTTGGGTGGCGTAACTTTGACGCTTCCAAAGCGAGCAAAGTTAAGGCAGGAGATCATCGCGCTGGCTGAGGAATATCGCAGACGTGTTAAGAATGGCACTGCAACTGGTTGTGAGTATTATTTGATCACAGTTGGAATCTGGACAGCAAGGAACGCGAAGACCTATATTTCGTTGACCATCCACTCCGTTGATCAGAATTCTACTCCGAAGAACTGGACACTGGAAGTCCTTGAGTTTCCTGCTATTCACACTGGAAGTACTATTGCGGCCGGAATTACTCGTATCATGGCCAATTGGTCATTGCTGAAGCGCTTGTGTACGATACAGTGGATCCAACATGGTCTCTGCCGGTAACAAGCTTGGTATCGAGCACATGGCATGTATTGCGCACAGTCTTCATCTCGTTGCTACTGGTGCTCTGGTCAAGAAGTCGAAGACGTGTGGGGACATCGAAAACCCCGCGTGGGCTGACGATGTCGCTGCTGAAAGTGAAAAAGAGGTTGCAGAACGTAAAGAGGAGGTTGACCTTTCAAGAAAAGATAGGGGCAGAATAGAGGTGCTTCAAGAGCTCGCAATTGACAAGATGGAAGAGTTTCTGGACGATACAATTGCCGGCCTGCGACGCAATGAAACCAGCGCACTGCGGAAAATTGTGCGGTACTTTCGTACATTGGCTGTCTACTTCCGGAAATCTCCGAAAGGAAACAACAGACTGGGGACAATTCAGGTTCAACACTGCAACGTTAAGCCTGATCAAGTACTCAGACCGATGGTGGACTGCCCTACACGTTGGAACAGCTGCTGGGAAATGCTGTAGCGGCTTATTACTCTTGAAGGAGCATTGGTCAAGTTTTTTGCCTACCTTAAGAAGCCGGAAGGCCGCACAGAGTTCAATGACATGGAAAAGAAACTTCGACGCCCAAAATCTGAAGAATGACTCGCAATCAAATGTCTGCTGGCGCTGTTGGGACCCTTTGCAATCGCCTCGGAGACACTCAGCGGTCAGACCTATCCTACCGCACCATTCGTCTTGCCCGCACTCTCTGGTATTCGAAAGAATTTGGAGAGAACAGATCTTTTCGATACACTCGTTGCCGAAGCTGGAAACAAGAATTATGTCCTTGAAACCAAGGTCATGATGAACGAATGTCGAACAGCTATGCTGATGCTGTATACGAAGCGCTTCCAAGCCATAGAGGAGAGTGAGCTGAAATGGGTTTCCTTTTTAGATCCACGAGTAGCTAAGCGGATGTCACATCTGAGCCCGGCGGATACTCCAGGTGCATGCACGGAAGTTGTAAAAGCGATGGTGGACTTGGCTCGAGACAACGTGCCAAGTGAAGATCGTCAACACTTCACCCCAGTCCCTATTCAAGCAGAGCAACAAGTGCAGAATTACATGTACGATCACATGTTCGGCCCTGACATCGTTCCCGCTCGACCCACGAAGCTGGAAGAATAATGTGAGAATGAACTCACTCGCTACTTGGGCGCTGTCACAACCGTGAAAAGCGCCACAAGCCCCTTCGAGTGGTGGCGGGTTAATACCGGCAACTATCCTAACTTGAGCCGACTCGCGAGGAAGTGGCTCGGAACTGTGGCAACGTCAGTTCCGTCGGAACGTGCGTTCTCTACGAGCGCAAATATTCTGACAGTCAAGCGCAGTAGTTTATCGCCAACCTTAGTGAGAGACCTTGTGTTCATAGCTGAAAACTGGCGTCGGTCACCAGTAAAAAAACTGCTGGCAAATATATGTATTAAACAAATCATGCTTCTGAATTGCGTCTATCTAGCGTTTGGTTAACGCTCGTCTTCAGCACTGTGATATATCTATTATCAATGTTTAGCAGCGTTAATGTCAACTTCATACGCATCATCTCCTCTAAGCCAGAGCCACAAACATGGACTTGTACTCCAGATTGTCGATGTTGGTCTGTGCGTTCAACGACTTCATGTTCATGCCCAGTGCAAGCTGTGGGCCTACGAGCCTTCACTTAGCAGCGGCTACTTGGTCCCCGATAGCGCGCGGGTGGTAGGGCAAGAAACCCATGCCCTTCGCTGCTGTCAAGGACCCATCCACTCCGCCATCCTTGTCGCCGATGAAATTCCAGGACGTATCGTCGTTCAGCTCGGCCTTCATACGCATCACGGCCTTCTCAATCATCTCGCAGTACTCTTCAGGGACCCTTCTTCCGTCACGACACTCGGTCGGTTGCTTGGAAGCGAGTCAGCCTGGTCATCTTGGTCATTGACATCCGCTGATTGTAACTTCTTCCTCGACAATCCGTCGTAGCAATGCCAATGGGTGTGGCGTTTGTGACGCGTTCCCACTATCTGGGGCTTTCGTCCTCACCCAGTGTCTTCCGCAGTCCATCCACCACGAACGCCTGCTTGACAAACATCTTGAGCAGGGAAGCCCGCCTTCACATCCATGTTGGTAACATACGTGGCGTTCGCACCAGTGTAGTTCTCGTTGGGCGTGAGCAAGAACCCGGTCATGATGATCATGCCGCGCACGATCTGCGGCTCCTGGCTCTTGATGAAGCTGTCATCTTCAGCGTACGTCGCTACGACGACCATCGATCCATCCCATAGCACCCGCCAATGCGTGAGGTTGCCAAAGTCCCTCGCAGTGGCGGGGAACACAGCCTTGTACATCAAGTGGTCCACCCACGTGTGGTCTTTGAAGACATACACTCAGCAGCTGCGGTTCAAACGTGTATCGCTTCGACAGCTCCAGTACTAGCTGCAGCACCTTGTGTGGGTGGTGAGTAATGGACTCCACGCCCTTAAAGGCTCCGATCCGGGACGCGCGACGCACGTAGGCCTTGACATCGCGCTGCTCGGTCTGGAATATCCATCCGTCCGCGTCCTCTCACGCTTGAGCGACGAACTCGGCCAGCAAACCGTCCATCCTAACCGATACTCGTCGGTGATGGCCGCGCCCGGGACGTCCAGGAGCACCGTGACCGACGCGTCCACGAACATCGACCGGGACAAACCGAGTGCAGCAGTAAGTCGCTGATGGAGAAGGTGGCCAGATGCAAGTCACCACGGACGACCTTGGGCGCGGGGAAGCTAGCAGCGTCACTGTCATCAGCGACTGGGTCTGTGAATGGGCTGCCAATACGATGTTGTGTGTGTGCAACACAACATCCCAATGAATGCTTAATTCAAGTGTAGATGTAAACGGAGGTTTGGGGGGTTCAGGGGGGGTCCATGCCCCCGCAGAACGTACCGGTCGTAGACCGGTCGTTCAGCGGTACGCCCCCAGCACTATCAGGAAGAGGTAGTACGACTCATCCCAGCCGTACGTATGCGTTTTGAACAGCACTCGCGCATAGTTGATGCAAGTTGCGATATTGTGTCCAGACTTTTGAGCCATTTGTACACCTATTCGCCAGCATATTCGCCCGAGCTATGGATCCGTCTAGGTTTTGATCGGCCAGCAAGTCGATAAAACGGAGATGTTATAATACTGTAGTCCTTCGAAATGTCATTGTCGTAGACAATGACAACAGAGGTATTTGCGAAAGCGCTTTGGTACGTATCAACAGTTTATGCTTTGAGGGATGCGTTCCCTTCACAATCACTCCTACTGCTGCCCCAAACCCCTCCGCCCGATTTTCGCCCAATCGGCAGCATACTGTGATGATGTTAAAGGCCTCCGAGCGGCTTGGGCGGATCCGGTATTGAAAGGGTTAACCCCAAGTCTGTGAGAAGGCATACCAACCTCAGTGGGAGGTATTATTGTAATTTTGGTAGTAATGCTGAATTTTATGTTTTGTTACTGATCGCTGTCTTTTAACATTTTTAACCATTTGGATACCAAGATGTTGGCCGTTGTTTTTACCCTGGAGGCTACAGGGAACATTCACTGGGTCCGACGACGAGTGATGTGATAGTCTCCAACCAATTGAGCATATGAACTTGGTCGATTTGAGCACCATTCTGCCGCCTTACTGTAGTCCCTTCCATTAAGCACCCCGTAGCTAAGTAGACATGTTTGTTATCCATCCAGTTGACCCGCCACCATGTTTGGAAATCCTCGTGATTACCTAAGTCGATACGATCCACGCACCTATCCAGAGTATTGCTTCTTGTAGACGCTGCGGCTACAGAAGCCTAATCGGTCTGTGCAGATATTCTCAACGTTAAACAATCCCCGGTTAAATAGAAATACGATAGCAAGACGCTAGTATAGAAGCAGTCTGTAATAATAAGACGATTACGTTGGCCTTAGAGTACACAGTCTTTATTCCGTAGCACTGTGTTTTCAGATTGAAGGAGATTGCGCAGATCTCCTGCCACTCGACCTTGATGGATTTCAATTATGTAGCAATACCCAGTTGCCGTACCACACGTGAGATAGTACTTCGTGCCCCACGGCTGCGGCTTCGATCTCAAATACGGCTGCATCTGATTTTAACGAGAATCATTCCCTTCAAACGTAATGTCGAGCCCAACGGTCATTCCAGTTCGAAAGGTTTCATTAATTCCGTCCGCTAAAGCCTGAATCTTCTACATCTTTATGCGGCGGGCCTCAGATGCATCATTGTCGCTAGAGTACATATATCGAATAATCTCCTCGATGCGATGGTTCACCATGAACTCACATAATGTACCTCTCCTTGATCGTTGGTAGCCCAGTGACGCGGGGAGGCGCAAGATTTCGATTATCGTCTACGTGAACTATATCTTATTGCACCCGTGGAGGCTGCTTACGTGTCCGACGTGTGGCTGGATATTTGCACCGCTACAAGCATTCCCGCCTTACTTTTGCTTTAATTCGCTCCATTTTATCCTAACTCCCAGCATACGTAAGTAATACATCAACACCCGCGAGGTTTCTTATCACGGCACAGGTCCAACCCAGCTACATGATGTTCACGGAGGCGCAGGCGGACGCGAGCAGCCCGTGCTTCCAGGGGCTGTCTCCTTTGCCCAGCACGGTCACGTCGCCAGAAGACGACTATCACTGCTCGCCGCCGAGCGCGTCCACGCCCGAGAAGCCGGAGAAGCCCAAGCAGAAGAAGCGCAAGGCGACCTACATTCTGCGCAAAGAGGAGCAGGCCACTCTGCAGCAGGAGATCGAGCGCCTCGAGAGCCAAGTGGCCGTGCTCAGGACGCGCTCGCTGCCGCCCGAAGA
>JAIKVD010000418.1:3474-19966 GCA_024679075.1 Phytophthora uliginosa
CCCCGGTATATTTTATTTGTTTGAACTTGTGCTACCAGGGTCTTTAACTGTCAGTGCCAGCGGCACTATTGCCGTCAATCGCAGTGCGAATGGTTAACCATCTATCAAACCCAAAACCGCGAATTATCGAAACTTGAATGACTGTAATTGACCGAAGCCAGGGCTTTTCAGCATTCTTCTCCGCACTTCGCAATTTCCTGACCCGGCGTTCGGTCGAAACCATTTAACCAATGGTTTCGATTGAGGAAGACTTTGAAGAAGGCGAGTGGCCATTCGGAGGAGATGGCGATCCCGAAGACGTGCATGTTCCGACCGGGCCAGCGTGTATCAAGATCAGTGAACTACTGGCTTCTGCTGATGAAAACGCTGGAGAATACTCTTTTGGAGGTCGAGCTGATACGTTGCCAGTTGCACCTGGTCTTGTAGTTGACGGAGTGGGATCGATTAGTGTGCCGTTGGGCCAAGAACAAGCTGAAAAGCTGATCGCAAAGTGTGAGAAGTCTCCTTTTGGGCACAACTATGACACGAAAATGGATGAGAATATCCGTAAATCTTGGCAGCTAGCACCGGATCAAGTGGAGATCACGAACACGCTCTGGGTTCCTGGGCTCCAGGAGCTAACACAAAATATTGCTCGGCGCTTGGGCTATGAGTCGGTTCCGCTGCAGTGCTCTTTGTACAAGATGCTGATCTATGGAGAAGGCGGCCACTTCGTCAAGCACCAAGACATCGAGAAAGAAGACGGAATGATTGCTACTTTGGTTGTTCAGCTGCCGAGCAGCCATGAAGGAGGTGACCTTGTGGTGTATCGTGGCGGGAAAGAGCGATACCGTCACGACTTCGGCAAAGCAGAGGGCACTGCGGCATTTTTTCCACACTACGCGGTCCACTATGCAGACGCTCAGCACTCCCTGGAAGAAGTTACGAAGGGATATCGACTCACCTTGGTCTACTCGATTTGCCTACCCGCGACGATGCGCCACCTGGAAAAAGATTCCAATTCGCCCACGAGTGATGATCTCGCTGATGCTATCAGTGAAATGGTTGTGGAAAAGGAGTCTTTTGCGTTGCTATTGGAGCAGGAGTATACCCCAAAGAGCATTGGCAGCTTAGGCACAGGGGCTTTGAAACACATCGATAGCGCGAGATTTCGGGCGCTGAGCGAAGCGAATGCTGTTATTCCAGCTGACAAGAAACTTGAGTTTTTTGTTGCGAAGCTGTCCCATAAGATTATCTCGTGCCCGACGAGCATGTTTGACAGTGACTGGCGAGAAGAGGAGTGCAAGCAATCTATCCGTTGGTATTCTTCGAGTGGAGAGGATCTTGGCTACACCAGAGACACGAAGGTAAACTGCAAGCTCAACTTTCTAAATCCTGGCCAAGCAACATTCACTCAGCTGTGGGAACCTCATGGAGACAGTAATGAAGAACCATACACGGGTAATGAGGGACCTACCAGGAACACAAAGTACTCCAGATTCGCAATTGTTGCATGGCCGGCTGTCCAACATGCTGAAAATGCACTGAAGACCATGTCTGTGGAACTTGCTGTAGAGGCTTTGATGCCTAGAAGGCCCGTTGATGCAGCCGTACTTCGCACATTTCTCGACGAGGCTAGTAAGAAGCTCGGCTCGGGGAAAAAGTCCTGGGGGAGTGATGATAAAGCTTCCGTGAGATATTGTCGATCGTTTTGCGAGCTACTGGTCGATGCGGGAGACCCAGAGCTGGCAAGGCTATTCTTCACCGAGTTTTGCCCTCGTCTTGGTGAGTTGAGCGAGAATACAACTCTTATCCCAAGAATTACGAAGGTGGTGCAAGCATTTGATTGGAATGACATTGGTGCGGCCATGCTGGATGTGCTGGGAAATAGAACACACGAATACACGGAGGAAAACGATGGAGAATCGGAGCTTGAATTGACGTTACACGTGATTGATGGATTGGACGATGGAGCAGCCCTGCAAGCACTGCTCAAAATGGCTGTGGCGCTGACCATAAAGGCTGATAACGATCCAAAGAGCCGTGACGAGTCTATCGACTTGAACTCTTCTAAGGTTATTGGGATCCTGTGGAAGTATGCTATCGCTTCTAGTGACAACGAGGCATTCGAGACCTTGGTAAGCCACTTCATGCAAAAAGACCCGAACGGACTGGGCCCCATGATTGAAGTATTTTCGCAGTATGTTGGTGACCTTGACGAGGCAGGTGAAAAATTTACGGCTCTCGCATCTATTGCCGCCAAAAGAATGAAGTGGCTTAGGGGCGAGATTCGTCGCTTGAATACAGCGTTCTCATGGGAAATGCCCAGTGCCACGTTCCCCGGAATCCCCAAAGTTGAGGAGTTCCTTCGTGGCCCCGAAACCTCCATGAAGACTGTGGGTTTGAAGTCGTTCAAGGGCCTCCCTGAAGCGCGGAAGTATGCTGCGGAATGTGTGCGTGATAATCAGAAGGATGCGTCCTTCACAATGAAACCCGCAGGGAAAGGCAAGATGGCGTACGTGACGATCACAAAGACGAGGAAGTGGTATAATGATTGCCAGAAAAAGTGCGCGAGTACCAGACTGAGATGGAGAATCTCAAGAAGCTTTATAAACTCGGCAGTGCGACCAAAAAAGCACGCACGGAGTAGAAGTGCGCGTGGTGCTGGTGTGTGGGAGTCCATTCGTTTTCGTTTTTCTTTGTAACAAAAAATCAATGTTTTATTCGTGCCAAACGTTCGTTCATAATATTATTCATTCTTCATCCATAGCCTTTGACTTTAGTTTCTTCGCCTTCGTCTTCGTCTTCATGGGCGTAATCCATGAAGTGATCGCTCCAGTAGACATGTCGGAGGAAAGAAAATAGTACTTCGTATTAATGCCGCACCACCAAAATAGATGACAAAATACTATTATATTTTATATAATATATCATACTAATAACGATATAAAGTGGTTTGTGCATTTTAATACTGAAGTAGTGCCATATTTCTTACAATTAAAAATATTATAGTTTTAACAAACATTTCGAAGTGTGCAGTACAAGTATTATACAAGTTTTATATTTTAGACGTTGCTTTTGCCACCGATGGACACGGCATGCAGAGTTCGGTACTTTACAGAATGCAAATTTAGGTTCATTTTGTCCGACGTCGGTCTACCGGTACAGTCTTCCCTCCCGCAAATGATTATCACGGGAGAATAGGCCAGCTCAATCATATATCATATTTGACAGATTATCACATTCAGAAGGGAGCAATATTGGCTCTCACTCAAGAATCCCTGATTCCAAAACACCCACGCATCGCACAGGCAACTTCACCCAAAAAGAAGAAGTGGTAACTGGCCAAAAAGCACATGAGCCAAAGTCACTCAAAACGAGCTGAGAGAGTGGTGCCGTATTCACTTCCTACCCCCGCGCAGGCAACAATCTCGGATCTGAAGTGCTCCGCCGAGATCCTCAGTGCCGCGGTGAGCGATGAACACAAAACCAATCACACCGTCACCTATCCTGGTCTCGACGAGGCACTGAAGCTCTGGGTGTTCACACATCATGCTAACCGGGTTCCCGTTTCCATTCAAATCCAAGCCTTCGTCAAAATTGATCATGTCTAATATAGCTCACATCTGGTCCTAGAACTCATCACTTATCATAACTGGGGGGGGGGAATATCAAGTGCGTTACCTTAGTATCGGAAAGGAGGGAAGACTGTACCTGTATGTATCTCTTCCGGTTGCGGCTTTTTAGTAGCGTTCCGTTGGATGGATGAGAGAATTAAGCTACCGGAACCCGGACGCCAGGGCTTAAGCCCACCTCTGGCGCAGGTGCTGGTAGCTAACCGACCCATTTTTGGGACCGGGTTCCGAACCCCTTCATTACACTATGAGGATTTTCGGCACGTAGGGCCTCCAGCCCACCCAACTATCACACACCACATTGGGTGCGGGTTGGCAGGGCGGCCACTCCTATGGGGGTGGTTGCTCGTCCACGAGATTGCCTATCTCCGGCGTGAAAGATCCGCACTCGGCGGTATCGATCGCTGTACCTCCCGGTCTCAATGTCAGGGTGTGACCACTGGTCGGTTCGTTGGATGGATGAGCCAGACGCGATGCACAAGTACTGAAAACGATTGACACAAGCGAATTGTACGGTACAATGTACTCGCTTGCAATTTGTACATATATAGATTCAACGTTCCCCAACCCATGGTGGCGTTCTGCTGAAGTGAGTTGCAGTTGTATCACTCGCTCGAAATACCCAGAACATGTTTTTTTCTCATGCGTCTTGCCATGCCCTTGACCAGAACTCAACTCGTCACTGCCTCACACCCCAAGACCTTAAAGACGATTGAGCCTAGAGTTACGCTTACATTGTCGCGTTTTGAGTGGCAAGAATAGCTATCACGAAGCACACGCACGGCACGGCATATTTAGTTTCACGGAGCGGCTTTATCATCTTTCGTTCTACTAAAACGCCTTTCAACGCGCACTCGACGCCATGGGGGAGGTCAGCATGAACCGAGATATCGGCGGTAGTACCACCAAGCTGGAGCACGAACTCTGGACCAAGAAGGCCGACTTGGGTCCAAGCCATCGTAACGTAGTGTTCTCCTTTTGTGGACGGCTGCGCCAACTCGCACTTGTCTCCATCGCCGCCATGGGTCTCTGGCCTCTAGCGCTACAGGTCATGCTTGAACCTCAAAGCGTGTTTGGAGACGGACACGGAGACCGATACGAAGAACTCTCGTACTTTGCGTTCGAGAACGACCATTACCAGGTGCTCGCGCCTCGGAAACTGGACTGCAGTGGTCTCCAAGCGTTCCTGTTCGTTGGCGCGACACCCACTGCGACGACGGATCTCTTACGCGCGATACCTCAGTCTACGTTTGAGACCGTTCGCTCCTACGTTGTGAACCAGACGACCGCAGACACGGCCGAGATGTTGTCGGTGAGCTCCGACATTCTCGGCCTTCCAGCTGACTCAAGTTTGTGCTTCGGCGGCGTGGATGCTGAAGGCGCCATACAGATTGAAACCTTGCTGAGTGCTGCCGATTCCGCAGTATTTGGCGTGGACGCTTCGTGCTTGCAGGGAACTGCCTCGCACGTTCGAGTTCGTCTCCAATCGACCGAGTTTTACGTCCCCGACACAATGGGAGAGCTCAACCCGTCACGCGTATCGGGCGCTATGTTGATCGTGTCCCTCCTCGACGAGAGTCTGAGCCCCGTGGAGAGTTCATGCTACGATGCTACGCGTGAGGCTCGTTACGCGATGACTGAAGGCAACTCCGAATACATTCGTCTGGTAACGGTGTACTCGAAGCAGTTGCTGGTTGAGAAAACTTGTGCAGGGTTCACCCTCTTTGGTGGGAAGAGAGACACATTCGGATGCGCATACTCGGCACTCGGGACGTCAGGCGCCGTGGCTAATCTCAACTCGGATGGAGCGCAGCGCACGTACTCGTACCCAGCCCCGTGGCGCATGATTCAGTGCAGCAAGTCTGGCGAGTGCAGCTCCCTGTTGTTCACCCAGCTATGGCTGTCAGAGTGGACGGTGCAGCAGACGACGTCGGGCGAAGTACTTAGACACAACTTTGTGAACCAGAAGGTGAACGAGGTGACCGTGGACAGCACGTTTAGTATTCGACTGCTGATCAATCTACAGATCTTAGCTCTGGTCGTGACGGCGTATATGACGAGTGCGCGCGGCTGGTACAAGCTCAAGTGCGCCTTCATCTCTCCCTGGGCGAAGGTGATGAACGCGACGACGTCGTGTACAATTGCCAAGGTGGTGCGCAGCAGCTACAACTTCATCTTGGTCGCCCAAATGGTCCTGAGCATGATGCAGTGGCGCAAGCAGTTGACGATTGATTTGTTGGTGGGAGCCGACACAAACCAAGCTGTTCTTCGCGCGTTTGGCTGCGGTACTTTGGTGGTTGTGCTGGCGATAAACATCGTCTTCGCCCGCGCGGGTGATCTCAAGATGCAAGAGATGGAGCCAAGTTTTGCCCATGTGGTTGGGTTCCTCGTATCGATCATCTTGTTTTTAGTCTGTCGTTCGGAATCGGTGTCGGCCTCAGCACGCGCTTTGCTAGCCACAGGCATGCGCTCAGTGTCAGCAAGTGACCTGACCCAGTATTCCGGTTGCCGCGGCTCGAATGTGTGTGCCATGGAAGCATCGCTGAGCGTGTACACACTTGTTCTCACAATTATTATACTGGGAGCGTGTTTTATTGGATTGACAGCACACGCAATGCTGCAGGCCTCAATTCGTACCGCATCCAAGATTGGGGCAAGCGCCAGAGTGTATTTCCATGCCCGAGGTAAACCCCGAGGTAAACACGAATCCTTGTCTCCGGACATGAACTCATTCACACGATTCCTTGATGACCGATCGCGCAACACCGGCTTGTACGACTGCAGCACTGAAATCTACATTAAGATGCCAGGGGAACCAGTGCTCTCAACGCGTGCGCACCTGGAAGCTTGCGGCTTTGTGCTGGCGTCGTCGATTCTCTTCCGATACCGAGATCTCCCGCTCTTTCTGTTTGCACGCATTCTACCGATTCAGATCCTCAACTTCTTCAACCTAACCGTGACGACGTACGAGCTCATTCACACGAACAGGATGATGAACGGAGTCCCTATCGGCCTCGTTGCGGATCAAGTTATTCACACGCACTGGTCCAAGCTGAAAAAGGCGCGATTGGACTGGATGGACGCGTATTTCGGCGGAGACGGCGAAACTTCGTATCGGTCTGCCTCGATGGATTCAATGAGAAGGCAACCAGTCCGCAAAGAAGCAGAGGAAGATGATTAGTAGGCAGCGTCAAACACTATTGAAGTACATTATCCAAGGTTTAGGTTCCTGGACAAAACCAAGAAAAACAATGCACTTTTCCCGCTAATGAGATGTGGCACAACAATGGCAACATCATGTACTTCGTACTGTCACAAATTCAAGAAGACGCGCGTGGGATCATTCGGATCTCTTGAGGTGGTGTGCGAGGATGCAGCAAAGCGATAACCTTCATTCGAAGAAGATGAAGGTTATCGCTCATTCGAAGAAGATGAAGGTTATCGCTTTGCTGCATCCTCGCACACCACCTCATTCGAAGAAGATGAAGGTTATCGCTTTGCTGCATCCTCGCACACCACCTCAAGAGATCCGAATGATCCCACGCGCGTCTTCGACGGCCACCCGTGGCCGTTCTACCACGAGGCGGACCCCGACGAGACGCCGCGTCCTGAAGACGACTCGAGTCTAGCAGGAATCCTCCGAAACGCCCTCCTCAAGACCGATCCGCAGCTTCCAGTCGCTGGTCGAGAGGAAAGTTTGCCACCCAACCCAAAGCTACAAGTGGACGGGGTCGGGTCCGTCACGTTGCCACTCACCGACGAGCAAACGCTGAGGCTAATTGCCCGGTGCGAGCTCGAGTCGAAGCATAAAACCCAGGGAAAAGTCTGCGAGCTTGACGGCAAACACGTGGAATTAGACGACTCCGAGTGGTGGAGGAGTCTGGACAAACTGGCGGAGATGGTTAGGAGTCACCTGGGACTGGGACGAGTCGGTGAAGATCACGAGCAAGTGCTGGCCGAGCCGATGCACAAATTAGTTTGTATGGCCAAGGTGACGTGGTTCTGGGCAGTGGACGGGGTGGAAATGCTGAAAAAGCAGCGGAAGCGATGCTGATCGTGCCCTTTTCGTCGTCTAATGGCGAGGTTGTTGTCGTTGAGACTCCTGGTGGTGTTAAAACTCGTCACGAACTGACCCAGATTGGATCACAGAAGGGGGAAAACTTCATTGTTGTTTCTTCTGGGTCAAGATGCACTGTGGAGGGCGTGCAAAGTGGAATTCGTGCAGCTCTGATCTTTTCCTTTCACTTGGAAGAATCCCTGGTGTTTTTGTCTTCCCGCGCTCGTGATCAAGACGTCCGCGGTGTTCTTGCCCCAGCATTGGAGGCGTCTGCCGAGCTTGATCCGATCGTCCTGTTGCTTAAGAACGACTACGACAGCAACGTTTTGGCAGAGTCAGGGACTTCGGCCCTGACCGGTGTCGATCTTTCCAGATTGAGAAACTGAATGCTGTGTTGCCACCGAACAAAAAGTTGCAATTCTTCGCTGTCAGACTTGATCATGAGATTGAGTCAGTTTGCACTGGTGACTCTGACTATGATGACGGCCTGGACAAAGAGCACAAGGACTCCATCGTATGGCACACTATCGGTATGATAGGTCAGACTTTCAGCAGAGACCCATATACTTACGCGGACGTCCACCTTGGATACCTCAATCCTGACGATGAAAATCTGCGAGAGATGTGGCTGAGTGCAGTACCTACAAGTAACGTGACGATGCCGTCCGATGAAGACATCGTCACGTTACTTGTAGGTACTGCACTCAGCCACATCTCTCGCAGATTTTCAAGAAAAAATACGCGGACAGAATGAGAAGCCAAAGGTATGAGGAATACGATGATCCACCATTGCCAACTAAACGGGACCGATACTTCCGACACGGGGTTCTTATTCTTCCCTGTGAGAGGGCAATGGAGATTATTCGGAAATTCAGCGGGAATAACGCTGCTGCAGCTTATCTCCAACAATACCCGACGCGCGATTCGGCGGCGTTGCGGTCATTGCTCACGAATGGAGACTACGATACGAAAGAATGGAATGATGCAATCTGTCATTCACTGGTGGAGATGAACGATGCGTCACTGGTTCATTTTTTCTTCGAGCAAGTCGCTAACATTTTCTGCACGGCCAATCGTGTCGATATCAGCTCGGCAGTTCTCATCCTGGTTCGAGGATTCGGGTGGGAAGCGATTGAAATCCCATTCCTCTCGTGCTATGCAAGCGACTCTGTGTATGATCACGAGGTCCTGGAGGCTTTGGTGCACCTTGCGAACGCCTTCTCTGGTCACGACGATCAGAAGCGTATTTTGGAGTCATTATTGAACGAGGCAAAGTTTTGGAATCCGTTCTATATCAGCAGCGATTATTACAAAATTGAGCTACTTTGGAACTGTGCGAGCCATTGCAGCGACATTACAGTGTTTGAGCACTTTGTCATCCTGTTAAAGCGCTCGGGACCAGACTGTTACGGCTCAATGATCCAGCGTATTGAAAAGTACTCGGACGAAGTCGGTTTTTCACCAAGGAAGCACGTCGCTTTCTCTGATCTTGTGGCTGCTAGAGTCCACTATCTGAAGGCTGCAGTCGCAAACCGTGGCAAGCCAGGTGAATGGAGCATTCTTCAAGCTTGCGTTCCCGGTGAACCAGAAGTTGAGGAATTCCTGCGAGGACCCCAACGATCCAAGGAGTTCACATGCTTCCCCGATAAAAAGGCTGCACGTGTCTTCATGTCCAAGTTTACTGACGATAACTGTGCCTCATTGTTCAGCATGGAGTGTGGTAGAGACAGCAGATTCGAACGCATGACAAAGACTGTAACACTGACGAAGCTCTCATGTAAGCACGCACCTGGAGACAGTTACCAACTTGATCTTGACGAACAGCTTTTGAAGCTGATGGAAAAGTACTACCCCGATGAAGATCGTAGTTGGATCCGCGGGACCTGGGCAAAACAAGCTCCAAAGTCACCCAAGAGATTCCAGCGGGAGCAAGGACCTCGCTCGCAGAAAGGCAAGCGCCACAAAAACCGCCGCTGGTAGTTGATGGATTACTGTAGGGTAAGGCGCCGCCCATTCCTGTAGCACACTTGGATATTTCACAGAAAGGTTAGCATTTTTCCCCAACGATTTCGTTAGATTCAAGTGGGCTACCGCACTATAGATTTACTTCAATAAAACAGAGGAGCCAAAATAAGCGACGGCGACTTTGCCAAAGGCAAGTGGCCATTTGGTGGAGAAGGTGAGCCTGACGACGTTCCAGTTCCTTCGGGCGCCGCGGCGCAAATATGCGATCTACTGGCTCGGGCAGACGAACAAGCAGGGGAATATTCTTTCGGAGGGCAAGCTGACAGTTTACCTGCGGCGCCTGGTCTAATTGTCGATGAAGTAGGCTCGATTCCGGTCCCTATTACCGCCGAGCAAGCCGAGAAGTTGATCTAGAAGTGCAAGAAATCTCCTTTCGGACACAACTTTGAGACCAAGATGGATGAGGCGGTGCGTCAGAGCTGGCAGCTCGAGCCCACACAAGTGAAGTTTGAGAACATGGCGTGGCAAAGCGGTCTTGAAAAACTACGCGACGTCATCGCAGACCGACTGGGCTACGAGGATATCCCACTTCAATGTGTGTTGTACAAGCTGTTGGTGTATGGCGAAGGAGGACACTTTGTAAAGCACCAAGACACGGAAAAAGAGGACGGCATGATTGCAACTTTAGTAATTCAGCTGCCGAGTGCTCACGAAGGGGGAGATTTAGTCGTCTACCGAGGTGGTGAGGTGAGACATCGTCACGATTTTGGGAAGGCGGATGGAACCTCGGCGTTTCTCCCCCATTACGCTGTGCACTATGCTGATGCGGAACATGCTTTGGAGAAGATGACAAAGGGATACCGTATCGCTTTGGTGTACTCTATTTGTTTGCCACCAACGATGCGCCAATTCAAGAAAGCCCACGATAGGCCGCTCAGTGAAGACTTGGCTAACCTCATTGGCAACATGGAGGATGACGATGAGCCCTTTGCTCTGCTGTTAGCTCACGAATATACAACGAAAAGCATTCAAGATCTGGGTACGGGAGCACTGAAAGGGATTGACAGCGCGAGAGTTCACGCTCTGGAAGAAGCAAATGCGCTTGTGCCGGCAGCCAACCAGCTTCGATTGTTCATTGTGCACTTGGCACACAAAATTGAATACGAGATGAATCGCTCGATGAATTGGGAACCTGGTGAACGCAGGGAATCCATTCACTGGTACTGCATTAGCGGTGAGAGTCTTGGACGAACTAGGAAGTCTACAGCATTCAACTTTCTAAACCCTGGGCAAGAAACGTTGTCTCAAATGTGGGCACCTCATGGCATCAAGAAGGAAGAAGGATATATGGGCAATGAAGGACCGACTAGAAACACCAAGTATGCTAGATACGCGTTCGTTGCGTGGTCTTCCGTGAAGCATGCACAAAATGCGTAGAAAGTCATGCCTTTCGATGTGGCTATGGAGAATTTCTACACTCAAAAGCCAGTGGATGCTGCCACACTTCGCGCATTTATGAAGGACATTGGCGCGAGGCTCAAGATAGAGGGCGAGGACTCCTACGCACCTGCTGTTCTCTCCATCAAGTTTTGTCGACTTTTTTGCGAGCTTGCAGTGGAAACTGGTGATCCGGAGATCGTGAGGGATTTCTTTACGAATACAGAATTTTATATCAACAAACCAAGGAACAACCAAGACACTTTGGCGTATTGTTGGGGGCTTGAGAAGCGCAAAGACAACGACGCTCTTATCCCAGTCATCACGAAGATTGCCCGCACATTTGACTGGAAGGACTTCGGCGAGGCGCTAGTGGCTTGTATGGGTATAAGCACGTATGCACCAATAGAGGAGGACACTGGATACTCAAGCATAGAAATGGCGCTGTTGATCCTCGATAGACTGGATACCGGGGCCGCGCAAGATGCCCTGCTCAAAATGGCTATGGAAGAGTCAGCAAAATTCACTACGGAAGAGTTGTGTTCATCTAAGGTCGTCGGACTCATTTTGAAGTGGGTGGTTCGCAGCGATCCCAACCCCATCGTCGACAAAGTGGCAGACATATTTGAGCAACTTGACCCAAGCCTTCTAAGCCCAACGCTTTTGGAGAAGTCACTCGAAGGTTTTAACGGCGTCGTTGCAAATTATCAGAAGGTTGGCTTGCTCACACTGCTTCTCTCCAAGCGGATCGATTGGCTTAAGAACCAAATCGATGGACTTGACAAGCCATTTTCTTGGCAGATGCTGGACGCGCAGTTCCCAGATAACGCTCAAGTGGAAGAATTTCTACGAGGTCCTGCGACGACGATGACGATGGCGAAGGGCGTGCACAAGTTCAAGGGTTTCAAGACGCAAGTAACTGCGCTGCTAAGTGGATGCGTGAAGCGCAAATCAATGCTTCGTTCAAGATGAAGGCAAGCGCCATTAACGCCAATGCTTCGGTGACAATTACGAAGACACGCAAGTGGTTTGCTGAGAGCCAGCAACAATTGAGGCGGTATAAGGTGGAGCTAGCGCAATTGCTGTAATACGCGGGTGGGGAGACGACCTATGGTGACAAGAAGAGGGCTCGCTTAGAGTGAAACACAGAGTTGAAAGCGGTGAAAAGCAAACCACGATACGATATTCGGTTGGGGTTTAGCTCTGTTTCGACCTTCAGTAACGCTGTGTGACCCTCTCGCTCTGAATAAGTTTTTTATGACTACCTGGACTCAACTAGTCCCGAGTTACCGTCTTCCGTGGTTTGTGTGTGGCCAGTAGAGTGAAATGCCTGTGAATCTCAATCAAATATCGGTTGAGCACTAAAGTTCAAAGTTTTTTACTTCAGATCCGATTGATGACCGTAAGCTGAAAAATAGTATTCGCATTCTTCAAAAAGAGGTAGTCTCACACAGTTCGTCAAGGTTGCCAAGAAAAATCTGTGGCTGAGTAAGATTGATTGAAGGGGACAAAGTTCAGATTGATTGAAGAAGACGGTCCCAGGTCTTTCTCAAAGCCACATACGAATTTTCTGATCAAGTACTTTAGTAGCAAGTTCGCAGCTCCACTATGGATGAAGGTGAAGGTGACTTGGATGACTTCAAGGATGGCGAGTGGCCTTTTGGTGGCAACGGAAAGCAAGAGGATGTAGCAATCCCATCCGGGGCTGGATGCGCTAAATCAACGATGTACTTGCTCGAGCTGACGAGAAAGCGGGCGAGTTCTCCTTTGGGGGGCCAGCTCACACATTGCCATCAACACCTGGCCTGTTCGTTGATGGAGTGGGGTCAATTCCAGTTCCGATTACTACGGAACAAGCCGAGAAGTTGATTACTCAGTGCGAAAAATCTCCTTTTGGACATGACTTCGACACTAAGATGGACGAGAATGTGCGGAAGAGCTGGCAACTGGGGCCAGATATGGTTCAGGTCAAGAATCCGTTGTGGAAAACTGGCATTGACGAGCTAACGAAGACGATCGCGCTTCGCTTAGGGTACGAGAACATCCCGTTGGAATCTACATTGTACAAGCTGTTGCTGTATGGTGAAGGAGGTCACTTTGTGAAGCACCAGGATACTGAGAAAGAGGACGGTATGATCGCGACACTGGTGGTCGAGTTGCCGAGTTTGCATGAGGGAGGAGACCTTGTGGTACACTGCAAAGGCAAAGTTCGTTATCGTCACGACTTCGGAAAGGCGGACGGGACAGCGGCCTACCTGCCACATTATGCGGTCCATTACGCAGACTCCGAACATGCTGTGGAGAAGGTAACGGAGGGATACCGACTGGTTCTGGTGTACTCGATATGCTTGCCGAAAACGATGCGTCATTTCAAGCGACACCCTGATTTTTTTTTCGGAACAAACACCCAAAAGGTTTTCAAAATGAGTTGGCCAATATCGCTCCAGTCGAATGCACGCACGATCGAGATGATAGGCTGGATCAGGCTTTCATTGTCTTCCAGACCGTCTAAACCGGGGCAAAGCTTGGAGAAAATGAAGTTCACCAGCTCAGGGTCGCCAGCAGCTACTAACAGTTCACACAACGTCCGACAAAATTTGACGGAGACATCATCACGTGAGCTGTACCACGCAAATTTACTCTGACCTTCAAGCCTCGCATTCAAATTTTCCAAAAAATCACGAAGCACCGCAGCATCAGTTGAATTTTGAGCCCTCAGAAGCTCAACTGCAACATCTTCTGGCATATATTCCAAAGTTTTTTCAGTGTGCAGAACGGCAGGCCACGCGATAATCGCATACGTAGAGTATACCGTGCTTTTTGTAGGGCCCTCATTCCCCATGTATCCTCCACGTTTACATATTCCGTGTGGCATCCATAGCTCCACAAGCATCTCCTGCGAAGGGTTAAGGAAATTTAGTGTCGACAACAAGTTTCTTGTGGAGCCTAAAGCCTCTCCAGCCATGGAGTACCAGGTGATCGAGTTCATGTGCGCGGATTTACGCCTGCCTGCGTATTGCGCCTCGTAGGAAATGTCGTGGGAACGTTTTCCAATAAAAAGGTTTAGCTGCTTGTCGGTAGGAACAACAGCATTTGCCCCCTCGAGAACTCCGACTCTTGCGCGGTCGATTCCTTTGAAAGCTCCGAAGCCCAAGTCCATAATACTTTTCTCAGTGTAGTCGTGGCCTAGCAAAAGTGCGAAAGAATCGTCATCTTCGGGATCCATGGGCGCGTCAAATCTTGAAATGAATCTGAAAGTGGTTACCGGTCTGGATAGTGGAGCAGCCAAGCAAGCACTGCTCAAAGTCGCTGCGGAAAAGGCGGCGTATTTTCCAAAGGATGCACTGTGCTTGGATGGACCCGTTGAGTTACTGGTGGGGCATGCTATACGTTGTGAAGACAAAATCATTTTTGACTCCGTGGTGAACGTGTTCAAGCAAGTGGACGCCAGTTTGTTGGAATACGGCGCTACGACCATTTCGCAGTCTATTCGTAATATGGACTCAACAAATGAGAGATATCCTGTGCTAGCATCAATCGTATCCAAGCGAATCGAATGGCTCAAAAGTCAAATTGAAGTCTTGGACAAACCTTTCACTTGGGAGCTGAATTCTCTGATAACGCCAAGGTGCAGGCGTTTCTCCGAGGTCCCGCTGTCTCTATGAAAATGACCAAGAGCGTACACAAATTCAAAGAATTTCAAGACGCACGCAACTGCGCAGCAGACTGGATGCGCAACAATCAAAGGAACGCTTCGTTCGAGATGCAAGCGAGTTCAACAAGCGGTAATGCGATTGTGACAATCACGAAGACCCGCAACTGGTACACGGGGTGCCAACAGAAACTGCACTGGTACAAGAAGGAGCTGAGCTGTTAGCTGAAGCATGGTAACGACGATGATGGTGAAGACGCTGGTGATAGCAAGCGTGCTCGCGCGGAGTAACCGGGTGACATGGTGGCAATCCCACAATTTTGAATTTCTTACCTACAATTTCAACCTGGAATGATATCTTCTCTGAAAAGTACGTGTAGGAACTTCCAACCACAGTAAGAGGAGCTTATTAACAAGGCTCTTGGTATTTTTCACATCTTCTCAGTCCGTTTTGCCTTCACTTACACTCAGAACTCCTCGTTTTGGAAGAACTTGTTAATCATCTCAAAGGAGACGGCAGGCTGATCCATCGGTACCATGTGGCCGGAGTTGAACAGGCGAATAAACGCCAAGTTCTCGAACGCACGTACACGACCCGCATCCAAGTTCTCGGAGGTAACAAATGGACGGTTTGGCGCGCTGTTGAACTCCGTCTTGCCGCTCCAATCCAGCGCCATCACCCACGCCTGATTTCCCACCCAGTTGCACATGAGATCGGCATCACCGGCATAGATCAGCACGCGCACGCCCGAATCCAGAAGGAGCTTCACGTCGTTGGCGGAGGACACCATTTCGTCGAACACGAAGCCAGTCCCCATCATGGCATCGCACTCGCGCCAGGGCTTCGACTTGTGCACGTCGACGCCGAGCTCTTCCAGAACAATCGGCGAGTTCAAGTACTGGTCAATGTGTTCAAAGTGGAAGCACTTCATCACGTTCTCCTCCGCACACGACTCGCGGATATCGTACGGGTTGCGTCCTGACTGGTAGTAGGGTCCTTCCAGTGCTCCGAAGCAGAACTCCATGGCATCAAAGCACGCCAAGCGCTCTTTCTGGCACCGCAGGATGAGTTCGTGGCACACTGGCTGCGCCTTGCGCATGTCTTCGATCCCCCGTTCGTCCAGCAGCGACACATTGTACGAGTTGAAGGCCATGTCGACGCTGTGCTGGTACTGCACCGCCGGGTCCGTAAGTCCGTTGCCAACTGCGATACCGGCCAAATTGATATGGAAAGTCTCGGAGCTCGAGTGTCGGAGCATGTTCGCCTTCAGTATGTGGCTGGCCGTGGCAGGCACATAGTGTCCGCCGTAGCTCTCCCCCGTCACGAAGAACTCCCGGTCGGCAAGATCCGGGTGTTTCTTGAGGAACTCCTGCAAGAACCAGTAGATATTTTCCGCCACGTTGAGCTCCCCGGAGTCGTAGTCCACCTCGGGGCCGTACGAGTAGCCCACGCCCGTGGGCTGGTCCAGCCAAATAACATTGGCTTGTCCGTTCCACGAGTGCGGGTTTGTCTTGGTGGACAGATCAGGTTGCACGTGGCAAGGACCATTTTCGGCCAACAGGGCCATCATGCTGGAGCAGCCAGGGCCGCCCGTGAGCCAGAGCACCAAAGGGTCCTTCTGCGGACTGCTGCGCGACTCGACGAACCAGTAGAAGAAGTGGTCGTCATCCTTGTTCGGTAATTTTATATACCCCGTTTCGTGATTCGTAATCCCGCAGAAGAAATCTTGTTGGGGTCTCTTTAAGTTGTTAGTGACGCCCTTGAGG
>JAIKVD010000419.1:0-19951 GCA_024679075.1 Phytophthora uliginosa
ATCCGGCTGAAGCTGTCCGAGACCGAGGCGCGCGTTCTGTCGGCGGAGGAGGAGCGCGATACAGTTTTGGAGCAGAAGAATTCGGTTGGGCGTGAGTTGAACGAACAGAAAGCTACGCTCAGCGAGAAAATTGCGACGCATGTTGCTATGATTGGGGACCTTGAGTCGAAGATGGAAGCTGACAGCTTGGAGCTTTCTGAGGCGGGCAAGCAAATTGCAACACTTCAACGTAGAGTTAGCGAGTTGGAGGTCCAGCTTCGCGAGCAAGTGGAAGATGTTGAAGCAATCTCGGCGAAGGAAATTGAAGCTCTTAAGAAACAAGTTGCAACGCTCTCAGAGTCGTCCAGCTCGGCCTTAGCGGAAGTAACCCTCCTCCGTGAGCAAAAAATGGCTGAGGAAGAAAGCTCCGCTACTAGCATCGCACAGAAGGATGATGTGATTTCTACGCTGAAGTCGAAGCTCGAGGAGGTGATGACGGCGTATAAACGTTTGAAGGGACATCTGCAGGACGTGCAGGAGAGATTGACACAGCAAACCACCACCAACGACAATTTGAAGACGTCGTACAATGAGCTCAATGCCCAGTATTCTGCCTCCGTTGCGGAGCTTGACGCACTGCAGCAGGAACTTGCTGCATCTCGTGAACAGGGCGATGTACTGGCAGAAAAGTTGAGCCAAGCGGGTGAGAAGCTCTCGGAAGCTGAGGCTCAACGAGAGAACCAGATGGAAAACTTCAAGAAGCGTGTCCTGGCGTATGATGACGAACGTGCCCAGATGCAAAGTCAGCACGACGTGGACTTGCTTGAGCAGAAAGAAACGCTGCTCGCTGAGTCTGCCGCGCGTGACGAGGCTGCTAAAGTGAAGCTGTCCGAGCTGGAGCAATCATTTTTAGCGCTGACAGAGACTGTGGAGAAGAAGGAGTTAGAGCTGCAGACCGCTACGGAACGCGTACGACTCCTGAAGGAGGAGCATGTTCAGGCGGGAAGCGTTCGTGAGGAGACCAACCGAAAACACGAAGCTGAGTGCATGGAGCTCGAAGCCCAGCTGTCTTCAGCTAACGAAACAATCGAGAAACTCCGCTCCGCCTCAGATACCAGTGCTGGTCTGCAGCGGGAAACTATTTCTCAGCTCGAGAACCAGATTGCAAAGTTAAAGCTTCAAATTGAGGCCGAAACGGAAGGTGCCAACGCTGCGCGCGCCGCGCTCGAAACGTACAAGAAGCGTGCGCACACTGCCCTCAAGAAGGCGTCGAGTGAGAACAAGCTAAATTTGAAGAAGGCTGCGCAGAACACAACCAAACTGGAGCAGGAGGTGGTATCTGCGAAGAGTCGAATCAGCTCTCTTGAAGCGGAGCTGGAGGAAACCCACAAACGGATGGCGGATATCGAAAGTACAAACGAAGCCATGGCGCAGAGCGCCCGCGAAGCACTGGAGTCGGAGAAGCGCACCAAAGAGGCGTCCCTGCGTCTCGAGATTGACGCTTTGAAGTCGGAAGTGGCGCGGCTGGAGGAGGCGTCCGAGAGCGAACGAATTCCTCTGGAAGCGCAAATTAAACATCTCATGGAGCGTAATGAGGCACTGAACCTCGAAATCGCAACGCTCAGAGACAACGTCCGCATGCAGAACGAGTCGATGGAGGAGGCGGTTCAGGCAAAGGAGGGCGAGATCGCGGAGCTGTCAAAGCAGCTCCAGGCCGCACTCGCTGCTGCCGCATCCCTTGCCTCGAACGAGGCTGGACGTCGTTCATACTCGCCTGCATCATCGCCGACTGAGAAGGAGAGACGCTCAACAGCTTCGTCTTCGCGGTCGTTGTTCGAATCGGAAGGAAACAACAGCTTCCTGTATCAGACCACGGTCGATGAACAGCACGAACACATTGCGGCAGCGGTTGCAGATTCATGCCCCATCCCGCTTCCGTCCAAGATGATTTCGAGCAACGGCACGAATGGTGTTACACAAACTTCGACAAGTGATGACGAAGTCGTACGGCTGAAACTTCAGTTGAGTCAGCTGGAGACGAGGTCCCATCTCTTCCATAAGAAGGTGCATCAGGCATTTTGTGCCATTGCTGTCCTTGTTGTTAAAACTAACGTTGCGTATGTGTTGTGATTCGCAGTACGAAGACACCTCTGCATTGCTGCAAGAGGCCAACCGACAGAAGCAGCGTCTTCAAGAGCTGAGCGAGCGTTCTACCCAGGCAATCAACATTGAGTACCTGAAGAACATCATTATGAAGTACATCGAGAGCCAAGTGCCGAGTGAGAAGGAGCAGTTGGTGCCCGTCATCGCGACGCTACTGGGCTTCAGTCCGCAGGAGCACCAGAAGGTGATGGCGGTACACAGCAAGGCGAACGACGAGGGCACGGGGCTGTTTGGCGGAGTGTTCTCCCTCTTCGGGGGCGGAGCAGCGGCCGCACCACCTCCGAAGCCGATCGCAGCACCGCACAACTTCAAACCTTCGCCCACAACAGCGAAGGGCAACACAACCGGGGCCGCGCTCGGCAGCAAGGACAAGAACGGCGTTCTCTCGTTCGGTAGCGAACCCAGTGACGATGAGGAGTTCGCGACGCCGTTGAACCCGTTCGTTGCATAGTCGTCTGTCTACACGTGAGTGACGTCAGAACTTAGCGCTGCATGTGTGGCAGTGCAAAACTTAGATGCATAAATGCACAGGGAAAGTTATTATAACGCGTAGATTCATGTGAACTGATTCAGTATTAGCTGTTGTCTCATGTGGATTGTACGGCGGGGCAAGGGAAAATCTTTTTATCTGTTGACCGTCTACTGACCTACCTGTTGCCGGCAAATCTGCTGAAAACCTGTTGTCGACCCCGGATTATCTGTTGCCCTTGACGGATGTTTTTTGGAGCCCACCAGATTGGATGATCGGGCTCGTGAGCTCCTCGTTTGCACCGCCAATTTCGCTTCGCTCATGGCGGGCAAGGCGTCGATAGATAGATTGTAACTCCTTGTTATGGAAACTACTCCGGCCCACGCGCCGACCATTGCAGACCTCCGCTACATCTTTGTCTCGCGCACCATTGCTCCACGTAGGCATTAAGACCAAAGAATCATTTCCAGGTCGTGTCTGGCAATGGAGGAGACAATGGAACTATAAAGCTCCTCTGAACTGATGGCAACATCTTTCTCGATCGGCGATTGACCATCTTAGCGAACAGCCATCCTGTTAAGTCATTCACTAGTAGCAACATTGTTCTTTGTACAACTAAATCGTCTCCAGATTTTTTAAATTTATTCAGAATTATAAATCTGGTACGATGTCAGATCGAGCCGTCCCACGAATTTGAACCTTCATACTGCCCAGCCTCAAGCATAATACACATATTATGTAGCTCTACTGGCTGACCTCGATACCAACTTTCCCAACCTGACGTGCAGCCTGGAGATAGTCGAAGGCCTCCAGCACTTCGTCGCGGCCGAAGCCGAACGTCTTGTGCACAAAAGGCTGGATGTTGTGCTCGCTCACAAACCTCAGTAAGTCGCGAAGAAGCTCCTGGCTGCCGACAGCAATGCCGCGAATGATGCATTCCTTATCGAGCAGAGGCCCCGTGAGGTCAGGCATGTCTTCCTGCTTCGCCGGAGAGAGGAAGCCGATCACTTCGGCTACCACCGAGCGTGATCGCTTCGATGCTCTGCAGGATCGTTCCAGAGCCGCCGGTCTCGAGAATGAAGTCAACACCTCGACCTTGAGTGATTTTGTTGGCCTCTGCCACCCAGTTGGGCTGCGTCTTGTAGTTGATCACATGGTCGGCCCCAAGCTTGCCCTGGACAAACTTCAGCTTTTCATCGGAAGACGAGGTGATGATCGTGGTGGCCCCAGCGGCCTTGGCAAGTTGGAGACCGATGATGGACACTCCTCCAGTACCTGCGGAACATTTAAAACGAAGGTTAGCAAACGGTCTGCTCCGTGCTAGTGAGGTGTTGTCAACAAGCAAAACGCACCTTGAAACAGGACGGTCTGACCAGCTTTCAGTGGCATGAGACCGAAGAGTGCGTTCCAGGCGGTGACTCCCGACGCCACAAGCGACGCGATCTGCACAAAGCTGAGCGTGCAGTCGTCCGGCAGCTTGGTGAGGACTTGCGCGGGCAGAGCAATGAACTGGCGTAGAACGCCGTCGATGTTCCCACCCAGAGACTCCCGTTCCGAGCTGGGCCGGCGTCCGGTCAAATTGTTCACGTCGAAGTTGACAACGACGTGGTCACCGACTTGCAGACTCTCGACGTTGGCGCCGAGCTCCACGACAACGCCCGCGCCGTCCGAGCAAGGGATCAGGTCTTCCTTGACCGGGAACGCGTAAGTGCAGTTGGCCACAATGGTGTCTCTGTAGTTGAGTGTCACACCGCGAATCTGCACCAAGACTTCGTCCGCGCCGACGACGGATCTCGGTTCCGAGGTCACGCGAAGAGTATGGTGCGAGGTGCGATCAGTGTGACGGAAGACGAGGTTGGCAGCCATAGTAGAGGTTGGAGGGTTTCTTGCGTCTTGAATGGAGGAAATTGAAAAGTGAGCCTCTGTAGTGGGCTCAATGGGATCACACGAAAAGCTTACTGCATTGTACCAGCTTAATTCGTAAACTTTGAGTCGATTGCCACTGACGCTATACAGGGTGCTAAGTGGTACATGCATGATCAAGAAACCTCGTTATTCAACTTAAGCAGCAGCAACTTGCTGCCAGCAAGTCTGCCATGTGTGACGATTACTCAGGATTACTGTAACGTTACAGTAGTACTTTGGTAAACGTCAACTCGTGTTCGAGCTTTGAAGTTCCAGGTTGGCGCTGAAGTGACTGGTTTTCTGTGAAACCTAACTACCTTTTCAGGAGTTCACCGCACTACCAATCCTTATTTGCACTTATTAATTACCGGTAGTATTGCAGCAACTTAACTAAGCGAACCAATCGAGCAGTGCTTGACAAGCACTTCCAGCATAACTATTATACCACGAAGCCCTTTTCAACGAATATCTCCTGTGAACACTCGCTCACGTGCTACTGTACTGATACTCCACAGAATTGACAAAAAGTCGCGCGAAATCGCCCGAAAAGTATTATGCTTAGGATGCGTGGTGATTGTGAATGATCGCTACATAAATGTATTTTTATGCAAGTCTCTATCAAAGACGCGGAGTGTGTCTGAGTCTGATACAGATCTAAATCTAAAACCTGTGATTGGCTGGCACTGACCAATTCGCAGCTTGACACGCGCAATGCTGCGGCTCTCAGCGCGACGAGGGTGGCGTCTAGCACGGCCGCTCCAGGCAGCACCCGTCAGCGCCTGCTCCGAAGCAATACAACGCTTCGCTCTGGCATCTCGACGATTTAGCTCCACGCCGTCAGAAGGACAGACCCGTTCGAGTGGAGCTGTCAGAAATGGGTCAATGGTGGCCGAGGAATACCGGGGGGCGTCTGCGTGGGAGAAGAAGATTCTGGCAGCACTGCGGACGTACAAACAATCAAATGGGCACCTCCTTGTGTCAAGACCGTTTGTGGTTCCTTCTGGAGATGCGCGCTGGCCTTCGGTGACGTGGGGATACAAACTGGGGACAGCTGTACACAACCTACGGAAGAGGTCGGCGCGTCTTTCGACTGCGATGAAGGAGGAGTTGGAGAGATTGGACTTCGCCTATAATGTTTTGCAGTTCAAATGGGATCGTATCGTCCTGCCAGCCCTGCGAGAAATTCTATCGAGTGCACGGCCACGCGGATGTCCCGTATTATGTTGTCGTCCCGAGCGGCGATGAGGCGTGGCCAAAGCTGGCCTGGGGTTACCGACTGGGACACACGGTGGTCACCATCCGACATCGCGCAAGGTATTCCACTCAAGTGGCCATGTCGAAGGAGGAACTTGACCGGATGGGCTTTTGCTATGCCATGTCAATCATTGAACGTGACTGGACGGAGAAGATTCTACCGTCAATCCAAGTGTATCGTCAAGAGTTTGGTGATTGCATCATTCCAAAAGCCTTCATCGTGCCATCTTGTCCTCCATGGCCAGAGAAAGCGTGGGAAATGCCTCTTGGAGTTGTCGTTTGCGCTATACGGCACAGTGGAAACTACGTGGACCAAGTGGCTCGAGACAGGGAAGTGCTAGATTCTGTCGGTTTTGTGTGGAATCGTGACGCGGCGGTGTGGAAGGAGATGATTTTTCCAGCTCTTCAGACCTATGCCGATCTTTACAAGAATGGAAAAGTCCCACGAACATTTGTTCTTCCGTCTGAAGAGCCGTGGCCTAAGAAAGCGTGGGGGGAGAAGCTGGGTCCGACGCTCGCTTATATGCGATCCAACGGGTCATACTTTGCGCCCTACGGGCGCGACATTGAGAAGTTGGATGAGCTCGGATTGAACCTCGAGCTATTGTCTCCAGCGTGGAACAGGCGTGTCCTTCCCTTGCTAGACACCTACGCGAAACTGCATGGGGAAGCAAAAGTCCCACACGATTTCGTGATCCCGTCGGAGGCCCCGTGGGAGAAAAAGATGTGGGGAGTTTGTCTGGGGCTCATCGTAGCTCACAACCCGCAGTTTACACGTCGGAAGTGATGGTGGAGGGAGATCAGCATTGCAATGGTAGCTGCTCTCGTAGTTTTGCTCTGATGTTGAAACTGTTAAAACAGGCGAGTCACGACTACAGTAGTTGGAGTTGTTTTCTGTTTTACCAGCCAGCAAAAAAATTGATTTTCCCCTTACGACTCGGCTAATACTCGATCTCGGACATTCTCAAGGCTAGCAGAAGTGCGTCCTCCTCCGACATGACGTCACCTTGAGCTGCACTGCTACTGTTGCTCGAGTTTCGTCGTCCACCTCGGGGGATTGCTGTAGACTGTTTGCGCTTCTTGGCTGGCGGGACCGCCACCTTGGCTCCAGTGCTCCTTGACCGCTTCGCCGGCTTTTTACCTTCTGGGGTCGAAGACACGGCAGCACCCGCGGAGGCAGGCGGCTTCATCTCAGCGGGCTTCTTCTTGGGCGTCTTCGTTGCAGGGCGGGTAGCCTTCGCAGGCTGCTTCTGCTCTCGAGTCTTGGACTTTGCTGCTCCATTCGCCGCCGGCTTCTTTTGAGAGGGGCCCACTGCAGAGGCGGTGGATGCTGTGTCCTGGGGTGCAGCAGCCTCTGCTGCTGCATGAGTATTGCCGTCGATGTTTGCCGGTGGGACTCCCGCCTCGTCGCCACCTTCGCTGCCGTTGAGGGGTGAAAACTCCAATCGACGAGGGGTTTGTGGTCGTTGGCGCTGCAATTCTTCCTCCGCAAAAGCCGCGTCGCTGTTTGACATGTCCGTCGGCTCTTTCACCTTATTCTGCTTCTTTTTCTGAGAAGACCCCTTGACCCGAGGAGTAGCTGGAGTTTGTTTAGGTTGTGTCGGCGTGGGTGCTGCATTTACTGGATCGGACGGTGAGTGCGAGTCGGGTTGCTTCGAGCGCACAGGACCACGGCTGTTATCCGCCAATTCCGAGAGCCGAATAGCCTCCTTAAGCGCGTCCTCTTCCGACAATCCCAACTGGTACTCAAACGCCTGCAGCGCCATTGCTTGCTTAATCGCCTCAAGGAGCACGGGGCTCTCCCTCTTCGTCTTCGCTGTCGTCTTCCGTGTAGGCGCCTTTTTCGGTTCCTTCGGCTTCGCTTTCGTCTGTGGTGGCATGGTGGTCGCTGCTGCTGCTGGCTTTGCGCTTTCTGTTGTGGGAGCTGGGACAGGTGCCTTGCACTCGGTGTCGTCACTGTGTTCTTCACCAACCGCGCTAGTTCCGATGCTTTCTCCACTTCCGGTAGCGACAGTGACACTTAGATCGGGAGGTATATCGCTTGCCGTGCTGGATGGTCTAGCACGCTTCTTGCCGTGTCCTGCTTGTTTCGGGGGTTTTGCTTTAGCTGCCTCTTTTGTTTTAGTAGTGGCAGTAGCCGTAGCCTTAGCATTAGTTTTTGATTTCAGCTTTGGCTTTGGCACCGTCTTCGGTTTCAACTGGGATTTGCCATTCGCACTCGGGCCAGCGCTAGCATCTTTCGCTTGTGATTTCTTCGTAACATTCGCGGGCCCTGACGCGTTCTTATCTGTCTTCGGGGCGTCGTCAAATGCCGACATCTGAATAGCCAACAAGATGGCGTCCTCTTCTGACAAGTCCAACTGGTACTCTTTCATCAGCCGAGCTTCTTCGGGATTTTCTTCCGTAGGGGTTGACTCCTCTTCGACTTCAACGTCGGAAACACTAACACGGTCATCATCAGAGCTTTCTCCCATCACGAGTGACAAGTCCGACTCCTCTTCTTCTTCATCTTCCTCTTCAAACTCGGGTTCCTCTTCTTCTTCGACATTGTCCTCCAGCTCCACTTCTCCATCTTCCTGGATGAAAGATTTCTTTTGCTGCTTGACTGCTTTGCCCCTTCCTTTCCCGAGTGATTTTTTCTTGTACTTGCTTAACGCCGTATGCATCCCTTTAGCTTTAGCAAAACTCCCAATTGTTCGTGCCTTTGGCACCACATTCGTTGCAGCTGCTGGCGCAGCTCCAGTCTGTTCCTTGTCCAACTCGCGGAGACCGCCGACTGCTGATGCAAGTGTCTTCTTAGGTCGACCGATCTTTTTGGATGGCGGCAAGAAGAAAGTAGAGATCAGCGTATCGAGCACCTCCTGCATTTCGAGCAGGATCACGAGCCCTGCGTGACCTCCTGCAGCAAGGTAGCACGGATAATCGCCAGCAGTACTGGAAGATAATCGCAGACGATGTAGAGCAGCATCCCTTTCGCAAAACTCCCGCGCGTTTAGACTTCCAGAATCGGCAGAGCCCAGTACTGAGTGTTTGTCGAATGACACTGTTAGCGACTTGAACGGCTTCTCAACACTGGAGTCCTTTTCGCCGGACAGACGGCATATTTCGACGCAGTTTTGCGGTGCTCGGTACAACTTCTTGGCAGGAGCAGCGCGGATACTACCAGACGTGCAGGATGAAATAAGTAATGGCACAGCGCCACGCCGAGCGAACTGCAGGTCCCACACAGGTGAGTCAATTTGAGGGTGAAAGTGCAGCTTTTGGTAACTTCCACTCTGTAACCAGCACGGAAACATATTCTGGTAAGTGAGCGGTCAACGTAGAATATCACACAATGACAACCATTCTTACCAAGATGTCATACATATAGACGGAGCCTTGGTCGCCAGATATTTGAATTGACGTTTGATCCATCCACTGAAGAGCAAGCCCCCATGTAGACCGTATTCGGTGTGACCGAAGGCACACGCGAGGCTCACGGACGTCCCATACCTTGAATACAGAGTCCTGCAAAACCAGAAAAGGATTTAGATCAAAGTCGATGGATGATAGCAAACGATAATACGCCACGTACATTTCCGGTCGTCGCGAAGAGATGTTCATCAAACGGAGACCACGCTACGGCACGGATGGCTACCCACCCACAGCCCCAATCAAAGGCTTCCTGCTTTCCAACAGTGTCGGCTATTCAATTCATCAGATCAGATTATTAGTCATCATTTGGCAAGAACAGTACGAGTATTGTTAACGAACACACCATCTTGGAAGCGCCGTTGGGGTTCGATTGGTTCGGGCTCATTGGCCTCAGTACCTGAACTGTCACTTTCACTGATCGCTGATTTAATGTTCCAAAGTGAAACGGAGCCTATAGGGGGTTGGAAACAAAATGGTCACACCAAATATTAGCCTCTCTCAACAAGAAAATCCCGAAACCATAGCGTACCATCCGATCCTCCAGTGAGCAGCATATTCCAATTGTGTGGAGACCACTGTACGCTCAACTGTAAAATTCGCGGTAACCTGGCAACGACGACTGGGGTGTTCGTTTCCACTACCGCCTCCTTGCTGATATCCTGCTGTAGCCTTCCTTCAAGAACCTCGGGGATTTCAAAAACTCTCATGCTTCCATCTCCAAAGCATGCCGCCAAAATCCCCATAATCTTCTCCCTACGATCCGCCTTCGGAAACTTTTTCACCAGTGGACACCATTGCAAGTCCCACGCCACGCCACTCTCGTGGTCAATAGCATACACCACCCGAGGCTTCACCACCGTCGTCTTCCCCGTCTTGCCCTCTCTGAGCCGACCTGTTCCCACCACCTTCGGTCGATTCACCGGCACGGCCCAAATCTGGATCAGACTCCGAGCACTCTCCGGCACATCATAGTAATGATCTGGGGGCGTGGCCTTCACCACTTTCCCGTCCTCCACTTGACACGGCGGGTGCGTCGCCAATGCCAGGAATCTCCACTGCTGTGTAGTGTCTTCTTCAGGCTCTGCACTGCCATTGGAGGCTGCGGTCGTCTCCCCGTCGACATCTCCCGAGCTTTCCACTTTGTTGTTCTCTTTGCCTTTAGCAGCAGCTTTAGCCGCCGCTTTAGCAGCTGCAGAGCCTCGTCGAGGCTTCTTCTGCTTGGTCTTGACCAGAGCAGCAGCCACCGCCGCCGCATTGGCCGCGGGCTTGGACGGCAGCCAGTCCATGGCCCACACGGGTCCACCGACGTTCAGAGCCATTTTCTGGTCGCCGTCGAGGCACTCACTGGTAAAAGGGGGTATCATTGTGACGCCCACAGTATCGGCCGTCGATTGGGCTGTAGTTTGAGCCGTTTCTCGCTCTGTGGGCGGCTCTGGAAGCGATGGAATGTTGGGAGTCCCGTTGGCGGAATCTTCGGGGCCCTTTGTGTTGGTCTGGGGCGCGTTCTCCACGGATTCGGACGGCGGTTCTTGGACAGTAGATGGAGCCACATGTATCACATCAGATGCAGCAATCTGCAGGTGAATCGGCTGCATGTACGCGCCGTAAGGCACCGCGGCGCGCCACGCACCGAGCTCCATGATCGTCGTCGCCAGTCACTATTGCTCTAATTGGCAAGTGGTGATGGTGTGGATTACACCAATCGAACTTAAGACGGATCTTGTTGAAGTGGATACCTGAATAGGGGCAACGGGGCTGAAGTCCCCAATTCCCCACTAGACTTCGACTGTTCGTCTACATGTTGGAGGATTTAGGCGCTTCCCTCATGTTTTTTTTACAGGATCGGAGGCATTGTCCTCAGTAACCACTTCAATCCACCCACCGCAACGATAGCAACTCCAGAAGCTCTAGGAACTCAAATCTGGAGAAAGCCGACCACGCGTCGGCACCCCAGACGCCATCAACCACCTGCAACTCCTGACCCCGGTCGAGAACGTGCCGTACATGGTCAAGAGCCAATTCGTCAAGGTGACAATGGCCGAGTTTGTTGCCACTCTTCGGGCTGTACTGCATGATGCAGACCGTCTTGAGCGACGGAGCTGACGGTAACTTCGTGACTATCGCACTGCGTTGGGGTCTCGCCTTCTTCTTCGGCATCACCATCGGTGGTGGTGTCTCGCACAACCGTCTCACTGGGAAGAAGACCGTGCGGTCGGAGCGTTAGTGAGCATGGTCCCATCGGTTTCCATGAACACTGGGCTGGCCGCCTGTAGCATGATGTGTTTTTTTTAATAAGTGGTCACTTTAACTTTTGCTGCGTCGTCCGAGTTACTGATTCGTGTCATGAAGCCATTCGAAGCGAAATGTGAAGTCAGCGCCTTAAAAAACAAGTGTGTAGCACAGTTAGCAAGTCGGTATCTAGGCAAAAACGGGCTCAACACGCACCTAAATGAAACAGCTCATACTGCAGCACATTGAGGGTATTTGCGAAGAGAATGGCTTGTGTCGGGTACATCTCAGTTTCAAGTGCAAACGCCAGCATATACAAGGGAGAGAACGCGAATTTACGCTGGATAAACACTTCCAGAATAAATAACGAGCCCAATTCCATCGCTGCAAATGCTAGGATACCCACCGCTACGTTTTTGCTCCAGTTTCCAGCGCCGCCAGGATAATATACAATGTTTGGTAGCTGCTCGAGGATCGACTTGAATATCACAAAAATCATGGGAACGATGCACTCGACGTATTCGACCAGC
The DNA here is from genome assembly GCA_024679075.1 of Phytophthora uliginosa. Taxonomy (NCBI): domain Eukaryota; phylum Oomycota; class Peronosporomycetes; order Peronosporales; family Peronosporaceae; genus Phytophthora; species Phytophthora uliginosa. Next base: position 11,944 of record JAIKVD010000419.1, read on the forward strand.
GCCATGTACTCGCAGTGAAGCAAAAGCGACAGACCTTGGAGAACCAGTTTTTTGGAGTGCAAGGTGTCCCTGCTTTCAGTAGTGGGAGTGACTTGACCAGAAGGAGTTGCAGACTGCCCTTTCATCATAGCTGGAGGTCGGACGTTTGATATACCAGGTGCTGGTGAGATTGATGCTCTCTGCGCGACGAGCCATCGAGCATTTGCTTGTGGAGAGCATTGGCTATTCGTCCTGGAGTAGCTTTGAGTTTGGTGGGGGTAAAGATTAGATACTTCAAGTCGGTATACGCACGCAAGCGTCATGAACGCGAGGAAATAGCGATTATACCTGTCCGAACGCTGTTTGAGCGGTGAATCCTTCGCAAACAGAGCTGGACCTAAGATGAGACGTGTCAGAATTGGCATGTAAATTCCGATTGGGATTGGTGCGAGTTGCATCATGCACGGAACTGGGAACCCAATCTTGGTAGCGACTAGGATAAAAGTTCCCACGAGCGAGGTGCTAACTCCAGCCGCAATTGCAACTCTCTTAGTAAGTGGGAAATTTAGACCTGGCACGAAGCGGACAATCTGAGAATTGACGACGCTGCCAAGTATCACTTGGGTCAGTAGCAAACGTAGCCAGAAAACCCAATTCGCAGCCCATCCATCGGACGGTGGCCTCAGCGGAAAACATTCCAGCAGCACGGCGACGAGTAGAGCCGGCAACGGGGTGATCAGGCAGACCATTATGACTCGAGCTCGGGATGTCGACTTGCAGTACAGGTCCAGACTCTCGAGACGCTCGACGGAGTACGATCCTTGACGACCCACTTGGATATCATCCCACACTTGTCTTCAAGTCGCCTGCATAGCGAAGGTCGAGAGCTTCCCACGGCCACAAGTGCCGTAGGCGACCCAGCAGACGTCGATAGTTCACTCTCCGACATGCTGCCAAAATCGAAAGTAGTTGTACCTCCGGCAAACGTCTACATAAATAGCGGAGTCCACATGAACATGTATATGAAGACACAAATTGCCTGTGAAGCTGGGAGGGAGTCAGTCCACTGTCGGTCTAAAACGGGCTTACCTCGGGATTTCCCTTTCCTATGGACGCAGCAGGAAAATGCCGAAATGCTTCGAGAACACACATTGAACCTAATTCCATCGCTGCGAACGCTAGAATGTCTACAACAACATGCCCTTCCAATTTCCCGCGCCGCCAAGGACATATATAACGTTCGGTAGCTGCTCGAGAACCAAGTTGTACACTACAAAAGCAGCAGCACGATGCACTGGAGAGGGTCACGTGTTCGCAATGAAACAAAAGCGACAGACCCTGCAGAACCAGTTTTTGGAACGCTCGGCGCGCCTTTCATCCGACACGTAAATTCGAATCGGTGATCGGTGTTGGTGCTATTTACGAACCTTGTTGGAAAAACATGCAGGTTATGGCTTTTTGGGTAAGTTTAAACTGATTTTAGGAGGTTTAAACCTCAATGGTACATCCCGAGGTACTCGCTTCGCGGCACTTTCCCCTGATCCCTGGTTCTCTTCGTTGTAGTTGTGGAACTATCTCTTCCGTCGCCGTGGAAACGTGATTCCAAACGCTCAAATTGATGAACGACTTAAATGTATTTTAGCTTAATTTTTAAAGTTATGTTGCAACCTGGGAGGGATTTGCTCGTTGGTTTTAAGTTTTTGGTTTTAAGAGCATTTCCACCGGTACGACTAAATTTGGGCTAAACCATTTCCACCGGTACGACTAAATTAGAGCCCTTATCTGCATGCCAAAGCACAATACTTCTACTTGGAGCATGGAAGAGTCTTCGTTTACAAGTCATTCAGGATTCATTGGAAAAATATGTTCCTAGTGCTTTTACAGATTCAATTTGTTCTGTGGGGGCTGATACGAAGGCACTTTACAATTTAACACTGTACTACATGTAGTACGATGCTGGCAACTGTAGACTTTCCTATTATCATTTTTACTAGAAATCCCGTAGTGACTCATTAGTTATATTTTTCCTAAACACGAAGCCACTTTAGTTACCCCATTCCAAAATCGAAATGACGTTGCCTCCGCTGCTTCTGAGCGTCCAGCGCTCGCTCCAAGCTCCGTTCCAAGCTCTACCGCAAGTTCTCCATCTCGTGAATGAATTTCTGCTGCCAAGGGCCATCGACGCCGCTGTCTACCACAAACTGGACCACGTGCTTCAAGTGTACGAAGCCCTCCGACCCTACAGTCGGAGCTATGGACGGTGCTGCATCGAGAGGACTTGTGGATCTTGTGCAGCATCTCCACCACCATCGAGCGGAAGGCTGCTCGTCGAGGGCCTTCACTGGTGCAGCAGCTAATAACCACCTAAAGGTTCTCAAATGGCTCCACGAAGTCCACCCAGAGGTCAGTGAGCCCATGGCGGAGATCGTGGAAGCTGCACGACGTGGTCACGACCATGTCGTGGAGTTTCTGTGGACAAGATTCAACGGTGAAGAGCTGCAACGACCGCTGGAAGTGGCCGCAGCTAATGGCCACGTCGCTGTCCTGGAAGTTCTACTTCCGTGGACGATCATCGCCAATGATGGGGCTTTTACTGCTGCGGCAGCCAATGGCCACGTACCAGTGCTGCAGTTTCTACTTGAAAGAGACCACGTCAGTGTCGTGGTCTTGGAGTCGGGTCTCAAACAGGCTGTGCGGTGTGATCAGTTGAAAGCTGTCGAGTTCCTGCTGAGTGTGGCTGATAAAGCTGCAATTCGGACGGCGTTGCAGACTGCCGTGACGACCGGTTCTACTCAGATAGCCGAGTTGATTCTGGAGAAATACGACCCAGACGACACTGTCTTCGCGACTGTCTTGGCAGAAGCTGCAAAGCTAGATCACCGCGAGATGGTGCAGCTTCTGCTAGACAAAATTGTCCCGCTTGGCGTGAGCGCTGCCTTCGACTTGAAACACCCCGGGAGATTCGTCGATATGGCCATGCTAAATGTTGTGCTCGAAGCTTCCAGAAAGGGTCGTGTTGAGATGGTGAAGCTCCTGGTGACGAGGGGAGGGCTGTACGCTGGCAGCGCGCTGCAACATGCTATAGCCAGCCATCAACGTGGGGTTGTGATGTTGCTGCTGGAGATCTGCACGGCAGGCCAATTGATGGTGGACCAGCTTGATTCAAGCTTGAAAACTCTGCTGGAAAAGGCAGTTTCTCGTGGGGATGTGGAGATGGTCTCGCTATTCACCAGCAAGTTCGGTGCGTTCGACACTGGTTGTGCTCTGGATCTTGCGGTACTGCACAACCACCACGAGATCACTGAGACGCTGGAAAAAGCGAAGCTAGCCGGCCCAGAAAGTGAATGCGTTCATGACCGCCGCAATGAGCAACAACGTCGAAATGGCAAAGGTGATTCTGGAACACAGCGCCCAGGACGTGGTTGAGCGTGCTTTGGCGAAGGTGGCTTCTTCCGGCGTGATCGAGATCTCGAAGTTGTTGCTTGAGAATGCCTTCCAAGTTCGCACCAGCGAATCTTCATGGATGCAGTTGCGGCTTACGATGTCGAGGTTGTCAAGCTCCTGGCCGGTCTTGTGGACCAACGCATCATCAATCGCGGTCCCATTCTTGCTGCCGCTCGTGGTCACGCTGGAGTAGTCAAGGCACTGCTGGACAAGACCAATTCATCAACTCGCAAGTTCGCACTCGAAGCGGCAGCAGTGGAAGGTCGCTCAAGTGTGACAGTATCTCCAACGCAACTGAACGCGCGAAGGCGGTTGGCTTTGCAGACGCGGTGGCGTTGCTAAGTTGCAAGAGAACGCGCTTGGAGTAAAGGTGATCGGAGCACTCCCATTTACTTCGAAGTATTCGGATACGTCGGTTTCCACGTTACTCAATTCGCTGCACTAGCACTTTCACAAGTATTTCTCGTCTAACGCTAGTTGGGGGCACTTAAGGCAAACTTGAATCGATTTAGTCTCTCCATTCAACTTCTCCACAACTGCTGGCACGTGTTTGTGTGTCTTCTTGTATACTGAAATCCACGTCAGGCACCACTCACTCTCCAGATCGAAGGCGTGGCTGACCTCTTGCTGATGTAAATGTAACCATCGATTGACCACCAGCAGTATTGCTTCAACCAATAGAAGTACTACTTGTATTGAACCATGTTGATGAGAGAAGTCGCGCGGGAGTCGATTTTTTTTTCGAGACCGGTCTTTGGAGTGACGGAAACGTGGATACATAAAGAACGACGGACGAGAGCTTTGTAAGAATGCCAGAACCACATAACTCTTTCAACCATGGCAACATCTCTCGATAGATCGCAAGTAGACAAGAACATGCACGCCCGAGCTAGATTTTCCCGCGATCAGTTTACAGGGAGGACCCAATCTGCCAAAGATTTCTTAGATAGCGATGGATGAGGCCCCTTTCAGCACGACGTGATCCCAATCCAGTCCTGGTTTATCTGTTGTTTCTACGCAGATCACTGAGGCGACCTCTCCAGAGAAGTAGATAGTCACTTTGGCATCCACGAACATGACGTTATAGCACCCCAGAAGTTCTGGGCCAGAACAGTGACAGCATTCCACTACAGAGGAGTATCGTTTCCAGAAAATCAACTTGTCCTGCTGGGACTGATTGCAATCGCGCTGAATTGATACCTACGGTACAAGAGATTGCAAAAGATAAGCCAGAACGTTAGTATTTGCTTGGTGTCTGAACTCCTAGTCTGCACGACTCAACTTTTGATGTCAATTCGCTACGGGTTCTTCACCTCCACACACAGTTTCCATGAAGCTCTTGCCTCCATACACACATCCCGTTACGATCTTGGTTGCCATCGGGAAGACCGAAGGTGCTTTTCGGGAGTTGAGCCTTGTTTGTAGTGAATGTCCACTCCCCAAGATTCGTCCTCTCGACCATAATCACGCGAGTGCGAACGGTGGCGATCGTGCGAAGGAGAACGCCGGTATTGCGGCTCCCGGGAATGCGAGCGTCTGCGATCAGGCGAGAGGGAACGGCGGCGATAATCCTTGGTCGGGTAGTCCTTTGAGGGGTACTTCTTCGGGTACTTCTCCACGTACTCCTTCGGGTAATCCTTCGCGTATTCCTTCGAGTAACCCTTCACATATTCCTTCTTCACATATTCCTTCGGATAGTCCTTCACATACTCCTTCGGGTAGCCTTTCGAATACTCTTTCGAGTATTTCTTCGGATACTCCCTTGGGTATTCCTTAGAGTGCTCCTTTGAGTACTTTGAGTCCTGCGGGTAATCCTTCGGGTATTCCTTGGAGTGAGAACGGCGCCGTGACGTTGAGTGCGACGAGTGGCGGTGTGAAGATTTGGTGTGGCTTAAATCAGACGATCGCCGACGATAGCGTTTGGTCGGTGGCGACGCAGACGGCGAGCGCGATCTTGATCTCGATCGCGATCTTGAGCTACTGCGTGAGCGCGCGCGTTGCTTGCGTGAGTAGGCCTTCTTTGTTTCCACCTTTCTGCTTTCGTAGTCACGATGACGGTCGGCGTAATCTCGACTGCTACGGCGGTGCGAGTGGCTTGGAGGTGATGGCGACCGAGAAGGCGACCGCGATGGGGAGACCGAGTACGACCTCGATCGAGAGCGCGACGACGACCGAGAGTAGGATCGGTGCCGTGAGCGACTCCCACCGCGTCGCGGCGATCGTGAGCGAGGCCGCTTCCCTTCGTAATAGCGCTCTTTTCCTTGGCGGGTTAGCGGTACCTCCACCGGGTGTTGCTCTCGCGAAGGTTTATGGGGCCGCTGATAACTTTCATATCCACGATCTTCTCTCGCCTCCGCTGGAATATCATAATTTCGGCCAGCATTTTCTTGTGGAGAGTTTTGAGGCCGCTGGTAACTGTAACCACGCTCCTCTCTGGTTTCTCTGGGGACATCATAACGTCGTTCAGGCACAGAGTCCCGAGGAGACTTCTGCTGCTGAGCACCATATCCACGATCCTCTCTGGTCTCCGGCGGATAGTGTCGACCTTGACTCCCTCGAGGAGATTTCTGTGGTCGCTGATAGCCAAATGCGTGCTCCTCTCTTGTCTCCGCCGGGGCATCGTAGTGTCGACCGGGTCCAGTACCAGTACCGTACCGGTGTTCAAAATTACCACTGCGCTGTGGCGGGGGCGGCGGGGCATGCGCAAGTACACCGTGGCTTCCATTAGGCGGGAACCCGGGCGGAGGAGGCGGAATGGCACCTTTCGGGGGATATCGCCCTGCTGGAGGAGGGGGAGGAGGAGGAGGCGGGTGTCCGAGCGATCCAGGACGCTGTACCGATAGAGGCACGCCAGGTGGGGGAGGCGGAGGCGGTACTGGTGCACCATGACTTGAGCCACGATCCCATCGGTTCCCTGGAGGCGCCGGAGGCATCATGGATGGAGGCTGGCGGGGAGGCATTATTAATGCGGGCGCAGATGGGCGTGTGTCTGCATGGTCTTGAGAAGCGCCTTCAACACCGGCAGTGTGGCCATTTCGTTTCGCTTCGAGGTCCTCGCTGTCAGAAACCTCCATCGAACTCTCCGACTTTACCGGCCGCTTGGCTCCATTCCGCATCTCTGGTGTTCCCTCCCGGCTCGCAATGCCGTGCACAATCTCGCTAGATCCATGAGTAGGGGCGGCCATTGCCATCCGCTGCTCGTTCTGAAGCTCCAAAGTCTGGCGCACCTGAAAATCACGCTCGCGCCGCTTTCGTAGTGCGTCCGAACGCATCTTCTGCTCGGATTGGCGGCGTTTCACAAAGCTCTGAATGGGTGGAGGGGCTAGAAAGCTTGACTTCGCACGCGACTTCTTTTCAATGCGATACACAGCACTCTGAACCCGCACTCGCTCATCAAACGACAGTCCTCCAGTGTCAAAGAAAGTCTTGTACCGCTTGGCAATTGTCAACAGCAAGTCTGACGCTCCGTCGCTGTCCTTCTGCTCCTCAGCCTTATCTGCCCATAGGAGTGCTCGCTCACGCTCCGATTTAATAGCACTCCAATCCACGGCAGATACAGCAGCGACCGCCTGTGCTTCCTTCCTGTCAGCACTTGCTTCCTCGTCGCCGCTGTCGCTGTTGTCGGAAACAAGAGAACTCTCCCCGACTGCTCGAAGCTGCTTCCGGATCTTGGCGTAGTCCGGGAAGTCCTCATACTTCAGCGATTGCAGGTAGTCCATCATCTCTAGCAACTGGGTGGCACCTGGAAGACCCTCCACCAATAAGCTTGGGTTCCTTTCAGTGAAGTGTTCTTTGAGACTTAGTACAGTCTGCCGGTTCTTTAGCTGCGCATCTGCGGCCCACGGCAGCTCGCCGCGCAAAAAGTCCATGACGAGATAGAACCACGACCACAGATCGTCCTTTGGACCCAGCTCCTGTCGACGGTGCGAGCTCAGCGACGCATACATGGACGTGCCTCGAAACTCGGCTATCTGGCGTGCAGGCAGCACCTGCCGATCCTCGCCAATGTGCTGTCTCGACAGCCCAAAGTCGATTATGTAGTACCGCGCCTGCTTCATCGTGTTGCGCTCTGGAATAGCGCTCAGCGCAAAGTTCGACGCCTTAATGTCCCGATGCACGTAGCCATGTCGGTGGAACGCCTCGATGCAGTCCAGCATCTCCAACCCCACCGACACCGCCTTGGCCAGCGGCACTCCATGGATCGAGTCCGGCGACATCCGGAGCATCGACATGCTGTCTCCCAGCAGCTCCATCACCAGCACCGTGCTGTCTCCATGCTTGCCGTGGTAGTAGTATCTGCACACGTAGGGGCAGTCCTGCAGACTCTTGAGGATCAAGCTCTCCCACTCCAGCACGGGCTTGAGCGAGCTCGGGGCTTCCACCTTCACCGCCACCTTGTCCCGGCTCTCAATCGAATACGCCGAATAGATCTGGCTAAACGTTCCCTGCAGTCATTAAATAAAAATAACAAAAAAATATTGTAGAAAAAAATCATAACAAAAAATAAAGTAAAAAAATCTTCCCGTACCTCTCCAATCTTCTCTCCAATCTTCCACTTCTCGGCAATAACCTCTCCAGCCTGTAA
>JAIKVD010000420.1:0-19946 GCA_024679075.1 Phytophthora uliginosa
CGCGCAGCTCGTTCTGCGCCAGCCGCATCTCCTCGATGGGCGAGAGGCCCGTCATGTGGGCCCGCTCGGCCTGCCGAGCCATGAACGGCGACTGCGGCATGCTGGCGATCCTCGACACTTCCGGCCCTTTCTTGGGGCTCTCGGGCTGCCGCTTGCTGCCCCACATCGTCAATAGCTACTGGGAACTAGTAGCTCGGACTCGGGGAACGGTTTTCTGTCGTTTCCAAGTTATTTCCTAGCGAAGCGCGTACGGCCGTCGGGCGCTACTTGAAGACATTTGGTAGACGTACGCCATGCCGCCGCGACGAGAACCCCGCTACTCGACCGGCTCCATCGAGGCCATGGAGGTCGCTGGGAAGCTCGGGTTCTTCAAGATTCTCCACCGCGTCATCGTGTTCGCCATCGCGCTCTGGTACATGGCCATCTCGGCCAAGGCGTTTGTGGCCTCGGTCACGTTGCTGCGCGGCTTGGAGTCCAAGGATTTGGGGGTCATCGTGCACGAGTCCACACTCATTGCAGACTACGCGGGGACAGCAACCATCAGTGAGAGTCCGCTGGTGCAGACTGTGCTGGGGGGGTCGACCGACCTGCGAGACGACACCATCTACCTCGTGACCGACACGAAACACTCGTTCACGGACTGCACCGGAGTGGAATTCTACGATAGCACCGTGTACGGCAACGACTTCACGCGGTTCCTCTTCACTTCGCTGCAGAAGCGCGCAGCGGACGACCTCGCGTACCTGTCGGAGCTCGAGTTGATCGCACCCGTCGTCGACTGCACCTTCGACCTGTTGATCTCTGTCGACGTGGCCTTGACCCAACTTCGCATGTACTTCCTGGTGCGTCAGACGAGCAACACCAGCGAGACGATGCTGCTCTCGGCTTTAATCTCCACGCAGGATTTCCAAGTGGACCAGCAGTACCAGAGCGGCGCTGCGCTCTTGGTCACCATCGCACCTATCGCCGACATGCGCGCGACCGAAGTGAACCACGCGTTCGCCATGGCCTTCAACTATCCGTACGAATCCGAGCCGCACTTCACTAGTGCGGAGCTGCTCGGTGTTGCGTCGGATAACTTTTGGATATTCAAGAGTCTGTCTGGAGTTGGCAGCATCGACCCTGCTAGGGAGGTGCGTACAGCGTATCGCACCGGCGGCTACGTTGACGACCCCGTCGCCCAATCCAACATCGAGATCGTGAGCTGGAACTTACCGAGCGATCCTGCGACCGAGCTGAGGAACTGGGAGTGGCATTCGTTCGCTTCACTGCACGATTCGTGGGCCTGGACGCACACCGTCCACGGCATCTTCATAGTCGTCGTGCAGTTCGACCTCATGGTGATCGTGTTTGTGCTTTACCAGCGAGTCCGAAACGGACACTTCTGGGTGGGCGACGCATTCTCTACCATCTCCAACTCACTGCTTTATCGCGGCGTGGTGATCTTCGTGTCCAACCACTTCAACGGCTACTGGACGCTCACCGAAATGTGTCTTGCTATCGGCAATAAACTCGGGAACCGCCAGTATATCCACTACCGACCCGAGTTGGCGCACGCCGATCTGCTCACCTTCTTCATGAACGTGACCAGCGTGCTCAGCTACCTCTTTCGCGAGCGAATCGACCCCGTGTTGGCGTTTGCTGCCTTTGAGTTTGGATTTGCCTACCGCGTCGAGCTGGTCGATAGTTTACCTGCCCTCCGGAAGATCGTAGTAGACTATGCCGAGAATGACTACTGGCTCGGCCTGATCAACGTGAGCCCGTTCCTGGCGAGGCTTTCTCCGATGAAGTTTTGGACGGTTCACCCGGTCACTGTCGACCGCAAGCTTGTCGTCATCGCCACCGTGATCTGCATCTTCAGTCCAATGGTCTATCTGGTTGCGTACATGATCGCGCGGAAGCTCTTTCGCTGCTTTCAGCGCAACCGCGCGGCCAAGCACCGCCGAGCCAGCCGCTACAATGCGGATGCACACGTCGCAATGGGTGATAAAGCGCATCTGACGTCCTTCGAGACGGCCACGGGCTCCGCTTTGAGCAAGCGCTACGGGGTGATCTCAGGCTACGACAACTACGTGTATCGAGATAGCAAGCGCTACGCCTCGATCGACGCTGTCTACGGCAACGGATACATCGTCGCGAACCACAGATTCCTCATCGCGACAGAAGATATCCTGTCGATTTTGATCATGAAGATGACGAAGGTCCGCTTCACCAACCTCTACGTGTACACGATACTGGCCGACGGAGGCGTGAACCAAACCGCGCAGCTCGTGTACCCGCAAACCGTCCCCTGGTCAGATTTACTACAGATAGATGTCATGAAACTTGGCTGAACGAACGATAACTTAGCTAGAAAATACGCTTTGATTCGTAGCGGTATCTAATACATTAGTGAGAGGAAGCAGGCGACACCGGCCTTGATCCAGTAGTCCTGATCCGCAAACTGTAGCTGCAAATTCGTCTCCGATACCAGCGAGTTCCGGAAAATTGTTCGTTTGTCGGACGGAATCTCGATCCAGAAGACGAAGTTGGTCGAGTGGCCTGTGGTTGACAGCGTTCCTGTCCGTGTGAGAATCTTGTAGACTGGACAGCGATAGATCCCGCTCTGTGGGGCTTGTCGGTCTTGCGTGGGCAGCAAGTGCACCACGGGCATTCGAGCGAACAGCTCCTTCGGCAGTGGGTCCACGAGCGAGTGCGCTGCCTTATCCCAGCGCGCTCCTTCTAGGAAAAGCCCCGTCATGTAGCACCCTCCCTTGGACGGCTTGCGTTTGATCCCGTCGGCTGCTTGGTCTTGCATGAGGAAGTCGAACGACAGCGAGTCGATGGCCAGTCCAAACTGACGCGCGTGATTCTGGAGAATGCCTGTGAGAAAACCCTGAGGGAAGAAGAACCCGGACAACCAAAATACCGGCGGAATCCCGTCGGCTACCCACGTCGTGAGGAAGCGCAGACGCTCGAGCAGATCATCTACCCAGCCGCCAAGAGCCTTGAGGGACGGATACGCCTTCTTCTCCCATTGCGGTGGCACCTTTTGGTTAAACAAGCACGTTGCCATCGCTTCGAGCTCCGGGGACATGACAATGAGGCCACGCAGAGCACGCTGCAAACTTGGCAGAGACACTTGAAGGACTCGAAGCAGTGCGTTGTAGCGCTGCACTTCCTGCACCAGCACCGTGTTCATCGATTCCTCGTACATGACGGGATATCGCAGGCTGATGTGTTCAACCTCAAACAGCGGAGGCAGTCGATCGATGATGGCTTGGGCCTGTTGCTCGATGAGACTTTCGCGTGACTGCCCGCCAGCCCCCGCGGCTGCACGCGGCTGCAGTGCCAGGATGATATCAAACGTGTGGAAGGTTTCAGCCAGCGCACACGTGATGTTGGCGTTGTCGTGCATTCCAAAGACCTCAGGCTCCGGGTTCAGTGGCAACTCGTCGATGTAGCTCAGGTAACTTGCGAGCGGGTCGTCCGGGTCCGCTGTGAGCGAGAAGTACGAGCCACTGGACGAGAACTTGTAGCCGTCTTCCAGGATCTGCGGGTTGAAGAAGCCCTCGAGGATGACATCGATCGTCCGCATATCCTTGTCGTCCGTCACGCGTCCGCCGTAGTTCACCACAGACGTCATGACGCACAGCACCTTGTACGGAACCTCATCGTAGAAGTCCAGGAACATCTCCAGCTGAGCTCGACTAATGTCGTAGTCCGTGTCGTTAAAGGCGTACGGGATGTTCCAGCCCAGCGGCCCGAAGCGCTTGCGCTCAATCACAACCGCGTGGAAGAAGCTCAGCCCGAAGAGCAGCTTCCGGAATTGATCTGGCTTAGACGTAGCGTCCAGGGCGTCGTTTGTGACCTTGATGTAGGAATTCCTCAAGTTGGCGCGGATGCCTTTGGGCGGCTCCTTGGTCATCTTCACGCCGTTCTGAAGCACCGAAGTCGGGAACGCCGTACTGGGCTTGCTAGTGAGCCACAGCCGGAAGTCGCGGTGCGTTGCATCAGGGTTCAACTCGTCGCAGATCCGCTCGAGCTGCGGCATCCAACTAATGGCCAGGTGGCAGTTCTGCAGTAGCACCCACTTGCCGCTGGTCACGGCTTCCTCGATCATCTTGGAGGCCAGCGGTCCTTGGCCTTGGCCCAACGAAATCGAGTTGAGCTTTCGGTTCATCTTCATGGTCTCCGCGAACACAAGCAGCTCCTTGGCCGGGTCGGACCCAGTGGACAAGACGAAGATGATAGGCGTGATCACCGTCGAGTCTGCGAAAGAGCCTGCCAGGTCGAACGGCGGCGGCTCGATGAACCGACGACCGATATGCTCCGCCACGAAGTTCTGCATGGCCTCCGTCATTCGGTCGGGCCGAATGCAGCGCAGCACGCAGAGCTTCTGGAAAGAATTCAGTGTCAGGTCTAACGCCAACGGTAGGCGCTCAACCTGCGGGTCAGCCGAATCGAAGATCTTTCTCCACTGCGGTGTGTTGGTGGCCATCGACGTGGCCAGCGTCTCAAAGGCTGGTAACGACGATAGCGCACATACTTCTCGCCACGTACGGTCTTCAATCCAATTCATATCCGGGTTAGGTGCCTCGATCGAGCTAACGGTTGACCCGGAGATTAGGAAGCGCCACTCGAGTAGATCAATTCTTCTCGAGCCCATGAGCAGCTTGATCGTGAGCAAGAACGAGAACAACAGCTTGTGCTCTTCAAAGAGAGACCTGCAGATGTTCCTGTAGAGCGAGTACGTGACGGAATCGTTCAGGTGAGCAAGCCTCATCTCCAGCTGATCGCTCTCTGTGGCGCTGTGGATGCTCTTGATGAATAGAGAGACGAACCACGGCAGCGAATACTGGTACATGGGGTCAACCAGCGACAAGTCTGCAATGCAGAAGAAGAGCAAGGACGCACGGAAGGCCACACCCCGATAGCGCTCGCGGGACTCGTCAATGGCTTTCTCGGTGATTTCCGCCTCCGCCATCTTCTCGTTGATGTCTTCCGACGTCACCTTTGCCTTCCCAAGTGTGTCGATCAGCTCGGTATCGTCTAGAATATTCCCCTTGGAGTTGGCCAGCATGTACAGAATTTTGTTCTCAATCTCCACGAGCTCTGCCTTCATGCGGGCGTTGGCCACCACGAGCGAGTTTTTCTTCTCCGCCAGCTCAGGCATCTCCTCCTGCACTACAACCCCCAATGCCTGGTCTTCCAGGCCTTTAGGCGTGATAGTAAAGTTGAGTAAAGTCACTTTGACCGACGTCTCTGGGGGGTAGTGCGGGTTGGGCAGCTTCGTCGTCATGTAGAAGCGGAAAGCTGGGTTGTACGGCACCGTCGAGTCGCCAAGCTTCATGACAACTTGACCGCCTTGACGGAATTTGTTCTGGAGTAGCACCGGCTCCAGCGTCGCGTCTAAACTCTCCCCAACATTCTCCAGTAAAATCCACTTGCCAAAGCGAATGCCGTTCTCCAGCGTCTTCAAGAACCCCTTGTCGGTCAATTTGACCACATCCAGACCGTTTTCTGACGAATCCTTGCCTAAGTTCTTGATAAACCGGTTGGCCTGGCCCTGCGGGTCAATCAGCAGCGACCATCGTCTTGCTCGAGCCATGATAAGGCCATTCTGCACCGACAAGTTGTCCGACGGTAGTCCCGCGATCTGCCACCCACGCACTTTCACTGGGTCGGCCAGCGTAGTGATGATGTTGCAGCCTCGCGTGTGTGGGAGCTGCAGCTTCTCCAATGCGGAGTACCAAGTGGATACACAAGACTCGCGGAACTCACTGGTGAAGGTGCCCAGGTAGCTGATTGTGGCCGCAGATATCACCACGTCGCCCACCAAGTTGGTGTAGTCCAGATTCAACTGGCGGATCGTAGCAGCCCATCGACTCTCCTCGCCGCCAAGCAGCCCGATGAGCTTCAGAGCCGACTCGAGACGGATCTCACACTGACGCACGTCACGCACTAGCTGGTCCTTCTTGTCCACGGCATTGTTGTAGTTCCGTTCGAGTTCAGCCAGCCGCTCGACGACGGCTTGGAGTCGCGCCTTGGCGTCTGCCAGCACGCGCATCGTGACGTCCAATTCGGCCTGCGCTGTAGCGAGGACGAGCTTCTTCGGCTCGACCATCTTGGCGACGTTGTGGTACGTGTGCATTGCACGCACCCACATGCAGATAGCCTCGCAGGCCACACTGGCCTTCCTCACTGCCGCGGGGGAGAACTCCTCCATCTCGATGTACCGGTCGAGCTCCTGGATGATCTTGTCGCCGATGTTGTCTTTGTCGAACTTGAGCATGTCCTCCATGAGCTTCTTGGCGTTACCCAGGATGGTCTTCTGTGCGCTTTCCCAGTAGTCTTTGACCTTCTGCCCAGCCTTGTCGGGGTCCGCCTTCATCGTCGGCTTGATGCCGAAGATGATGCATGCAGCCTCCATGGTCAGTTTTACACCGTGCGGCGGGTTTTTGAGCGCCTTGACCTCATCGATATCGGACTTCTTGAGCCTATTCAGACACTGCACGGCTGCTTCAAGAGCAGGCAGCGCCTCGTCCAGATCTCGCTGCGCATCGTCGGCGATCTCCTTCGTCTCTGCGGCCTTTTTGTTGGCGATCTGTTCCTCCTTTTCGACGACGGCTTTTGTCTCGTCGGCGTCTTTCTTGTCGAGCGTGATCTGCTTCATCATCTCTTCCACCTCGATCTGCGTCTTCTCCAGCTGCGGCTTGAGCGCTACGAGCTGCTCCTGCATCCCCGCCACCTGCTCCTTTGTCGCGATGATTTTGTCGACACCATTCTGCAGACGAGAGCGCTTGGACTGCACCTCGTCACGCTTCAGCAGCAACACGGTCTTGAACGTGTGCAGCAGCTCGAGGTAGCTCGTGGGGGTCACGTAGTTGTACCTCCGCAGCTTCTCAAAGAACTCCACAGACTCGCGCTCAACGCTTTGGTGGACTGTCTGGAAAATGCTAACAACGGACTTCGCCGCGGCAGCTTTGGCTGCCTTGGTCTCCTGTGATTCTTCTTCCCCAGCAGGTGTCGTCAGCTCTCCTGATAGCTGGAAGTCTCCAGAGGATAAGGCACTGGCTGCCACGGACTGCAGCGCCTCCGCTGGCCACTCGCTGAACCAGTCGATCGTGCAGCAGTTCACTAGCGACGGGAACATCCGAATGCGGTCTCGGAACAGACTTCCCAGCGGACTCATGCACAGCACAAGATGCAGGTTCTGACGCACCAGTAGGATATACTGAGCGAACGTGTTGAGCTTGGTCGGAGGGATCCTCTTCTTCACGCAGTAGGGGCGACAGTGCTGGCTGATTTGGTCCAGGTCTTCTGCTGCGTACAGGTTCGGAACGTCTCCCGAGTTGAGAACGTTGTTGATGTCTTCGAGCATAGCCTCGTGTACGATCTGCACATCCGAGAAGAGGAAGACAAGGGGCTTCTCATCGATCCCTGCCTTCATTAAGCATTTCTTGAGGTCATCTCGCCACTCAGCCACTCCATAGCCCTTAGAAATCTCGATCTGGGTGCACGCATACTCCGCCATGTACGCGGCTAGCCGAGTCAGCGACTGTCGACCGCTGCCACCCACACCAAGTAACAAGGCGTTGCCCTGCGGCTGCCGAATCACGCGAGCAATGCGGGAGACGTGCTCAATGGCGTTCATGAACAGCACCAGGTTCATCGGAGCGCTGCTTTCGGCGTTGTAGTCGTTCAGGTATTCCTCCACCTGAGCTTGCAGCTTCTCGATGTCTGAAATCTCCTCGTAGATCTTCGGGTCTGCGCCGGGTACCATGTAGTCACCGTAGAACAGCGTGGGCGTCGGGTGTACGAGATCCCAGGCCGCTTTCTTCGCAGCAGCGGAAGCTGTCGACGCCTCTGGTACCCCCAGCGACTCACCAAAGACTGTCGTCACCTGAGTCTGAAGCAGGTCGATGAACCACTGGTGGTCGCTCGGCGTCGTGAAGCGGTCCTTGAACACACGCATGTTTTCATGGATCCACAGCCGCAGCATTTGCTCGAGCTTGGCAATGCGCTTCGAGTCGCCCATGAGTACACCCTGGAAAACCTTCGCGAGGTCTCGCAAGTTGAAAGTGTAGTGCGACTTGGCCGGCGTGGGGAGAAGCTCCGCGATCACCGTGTTGTAGATGACGATGGACGCTTGCACGAGCTTCTTCGCTATCTGCGGAGGCCGGATCTCCTCGGAGAAGCGGCTGAAGAAGTTGCCCACGATCGTCTCGAACACAATCGTCTTGCTCTCGTTGGACATTTCAGTGTAGCCCACGATGTTAAAATGGCGGACGAAGCGCTGAGTGATCGGGTTGCGGCCACCTCCGGGCGGACCCATGGAGCACACGAACACGACGTCGATGATCGTACGGAACGTGAGCAGTTTGCGGTCGTACCAACCTCCTTGGTCGAACCACTGGCGTAAGATTTCAATGGGCGGTTGGGCGAAGTACTCCTCCTGCTTGGGCATGTTGAGGTCGTCCACGTAGATGATGAACTTCTTGCCGGCGGTGGGGCCGAAGACGCCTTTCCTTCGCTTCTCCATCTTGGAGTCGATGAAGTCCTGCGTCTGGTTGGCACTGCTCTGAGCGGAGAAGGCCATGTTCAGTGGGATGAACTTGTCGGGGTTGGACTTCTCCAGGAACTGGTTCACGTTGATCGTCTTCCCCGTCCCCGTGGGTCCGACGATCAGCATGTGCACGCCCAGGGGGAGCGTCAAGTTCATCAAGAAGGTCGAACGAACCGAGTCACTGGTAGGCACCACCAACTCCGAGAACGAAGCCGATGTGTCGATGGTGAACGTGGGGATTGTCTGCAGCCACGGCACCCAAGTCTCTTTGGCCAGGTCGAACGAGTAGTCGTACACTTGTCCTGCAGCTGGGAAGGGTTTCTTGACGTTGTTGCCGAGGATTTCCTCGCGGAGGTAGACGTTAAAGCGATCACGGCCTGCGTCGTTGCCAGTTGCACCAACGGACCAAATGAGCGAGAAGAGGAAGAGGCTTTCGACGTTCCTCAGGTAGAACGCCACGCGCTCCAGCTTCGCCTCTTTCTTCTCGTCTCCTTGCAACGGGAAGAAGAAGCAGTCGAGCAAGCGCAACAAACTCTGCACCAGGTTTGACGGGATCTGAGGCAGCCACTCCTTGACGTAGCTGGTGACGAACTGCAGCGCTGGACGCAGGTAGACGTCGAGCAAATGATGCAGCTGCAAGCACAGCTCGACCACGGGTGGGGCGCTGCCTACGCCAACCTCTCGGACCAGTTTCTCAAGCCAACTCACGACGAGGGGGTCAAAGCCTAAGGAACTCGGCTCCATGTATACCATCCCTGTCCGACTCACGGTAGCAGGTGACGCCACCGACAGGTCCTCAACCTCAAACATCATGGTCATCTCGTTGGACATTTGGATGATCTCTCCGCTAGCCAAGCAGAGCTTCTTGTTGTCGTCCAGGACTGTGTTCATGTTCTCGATCCAGATCGCATCCACGGGGCCATCGAAGATGACCCACTTGCGGTCAGACTTGGTGTCGCTGGCAGCTTCACGATACAAAGTGGACAGCACGCCGTCCTGCCACTCGTGCGTGTTGGCATCGAACTCGCCGTAGAGCTGGCCCATCGTGATTGACTTGGGGTTCAGTTGGTACCGCATCACTCTCTCGTACGCGTGGCCTATCTCGCCTAGCTGCTTCAGCTCCGTGAGAGCGTCAGCTAGAACGTCCAGGTTGGCGGATTTCCCACCCCCTGTAGACCCGACAACCATCAGACCGTGACGCACGCAGAGCGTCTCGTAGAGCTGCACGACCTTCATGAGGAAGAACGGATGCACCTGCAAGTGTTGCTTCTCGATGGTGAGCTTGATCACGCGGATCAGAGCGCCCAGGTTGAGCTGCGGGCGGCTTTTTCCCGGGAAAAGGTCACTGATAATGCCTCCGAACAGCGGGATGTCGTGGGCGAGGAACTTGGGGAGATTCACATCCTGCAGGGCTCGAAGCAGCAGCACCTCTTCATCCATGTCTGGGTCCGATCTCTTGTAGTTGCCAGCGGCAGTGATGACAGTCTTGACGGCACGCATCCCGTAGTCGTAGTGAGACTGAGACGACAGCATCTCGGAGCATAGTTTGAACGTCGTGACCATCTTCGCGCCACACTGTTTGGCCTTCTCGTAGCCGTACGCGAAGAACATGATCTCTCCGATCATCGCGTAGTCCGGCACCATCATGGCCACAGGACGGAACAGCGCGGCCAGCGAGTCCGGCAGGTCGGAGCGGCCGGCGTAGCCTGGATTCATCGTGATGAACACACCAAACTGAGGGTTCACCGCAATGTCCGAGCCCTCAAACACGATCCGCTTGTCTCCAGCGCGAATGGCAAGCTGCAACGTGGTGACTTGCTGGCCGATCACGGACAGCACCTCAATATTGATGCGGTTGAACTCGTCAAAGCACGCCCAGGCGCCACAAGCAGCCAGTCCCTTGAAGAACTTCCCCATGGCGATGTAGTCCAACCCATCGGAGCAGTTGAACACGACGCACTGCTTGGCCAGAGCCTTCGCCAGATCCTTGGTCGTCTCGGTCTTTCCTGTCCCGGCCGGCCCAGCAGGAGCCCCACCGAGCGTCATCTGCAGAGCCGCCATCAGAGTCATGTAACACTTGTCCGTCAGAGGGGTGATCACCAACCGGAACGAGTTGCCGAGGTACTCGTAGCCGTATGGACGACGGGCCGACACCATGTCAGCGAACAGGTCGTCTTCCCAGTAGTATCGTAGCTGGCTGGACCACATGAAGTCGTCCTTGGAGCTCACGTTGTTGTTCACAAGACGCATGGTCACGTCTCGAGCGTGCACGTCAATTACCGCCAGAGCTCCTACGCTCACACGCGCCAGTTTATCGAGATGGCCTCGCACCATCTGCACCATATCCGCGAGCTGCGCTAGCTGTCGCTCCATCATCCGCTTCACGCCGTCACTGCCGGACGCTGCCATCTCCTCCTCCATCTCGCGGGTCCAGTGGAATTGGCTGCCGTTCAGGACGCACATGCCGGGCCACTTCTGGATCCACTTGGTCCGTGAGATCTTGGTGTAGTCCTGGATGGCCTGGTACATCACGTCGCGGATCGATACGCGCATCATGTCCTCCACTTCCGTCATCCAGTGCTCAACGTTCTTCCCCACCGGGTTGACGGGCTTGCTCATCGCCACCTTCTCGCCTTCAGCCGAGACCATGGCCGTGATCGTCAGGTCCTCCTGGAATTCCACTAACACGATGCCTTCGAAGCACTTCTTCAGATGAGGCTGAACCAGCTTGACGTCCTTACTCTCGGACAGGATCGACAGCAGCTCTTCGTTTGACAAGAAGTAGAACCGACTGAACGCCGAGCGCTTTGTCTCGAGAAAGTCGCTCAATCCTTTCTGCACCTGCTCCAAGAACCGGTTGCTCTCCTGGAAGCGGTCCAGCAGCTTGTCGTTGTTGCAGAACGTGATGGCGCTGGGCTTCTGCTTGGCTGCAGCGAGCGTCTGGCGCCAGTTCTTGTCGACAGTTGCAAACCGCTTACCTTCGGTGGGGAGCTGCTTGTTGATATCGGGCGAGTCGAAGATGGGCTGGAGGTAGAGCCAACTACGCTGCACCTGGATCCACTCGTCCAGCACGTCCGAGACCGTGCTCAGCGTTCGCTCCCACCTGTTGATCCGCTCCTCGAACGGCTTCTTGAACGCAGAAAACTGCATCGCCTGCGTGGTGGTGATCTGTTCATCGAGCAGAGCTTGGATTTCGTCCACGCCCTTCAGCACATACGTCTCCGTCTCGCGGTAGTCCACAATGGTCAAGTTCACGCCGGACCACTGCTCCTCCATCGAGTTGAGCGTCTTCTCTATCTGGTATTCCTTGCCGGCCGTCTCCCCGATGCGAGAGATCGCGTCAATGTGCTTCTCCAGGCCCAGACCGAGGACGTAGCTCAGCTTCATCCCTCGATCGGGACGAAATGTCATCCCAATCTCCTGATTGATTTGGCTCCAGTGACGGTCTTGCATGCCCGGGTTACGCATGGACAAGATGAGCGGGACGTGAGGTCTGAAGGCCGCGATGTCGTCTTTAATGGTCGATGCGATGCTGGAACAGCCCTTAACATTTAGCTTCTCGAACTGCTTCAGCGCCTTCTGGATGGACGTCCAATTCCCTTCGACAAACGTCTCGATCTCCTCGCCGTTGATGTCCAAGAACGCTCCTTCCATCCACTTCTTGTGCTCTCGGAGCCAGTTGTTCGCCGTCTTCCACAGCAGCGAATACGGCTCAAAGTCTCGTCGGATCTTCTGAATCTCGTCGTAGTCCGTGATCTCCTGACCGAACAGAGCTTCGCGGGAGTTGAAGAGCTTGGAGTCTTCGTCCGCCTTGGTGATCTTCTGCTCGATGTTCACCACGTACTTGTACACCTGATCCAAGCGCGCAACATCCGTGTACTGCCGGAAGCCGTCCACCTCACTGTGAAGGATGCGCAGCGATTCCGCGAACTCGGCTTGTTGCTCGTTCATCTCCGTCGAGAACTGGGTCTTCTGCATCTGCAGCATGTGCATCATGCGCTTCATCTGCTCGTTGATCTTGTTCGGACACAGACGCACCTTCCAGATCGTCATGAAGTCGTCGCGGTCGTACGGGTACTGGAAGTGATCGAGCACAAGCCGGTACTTGATGAGCTGCTGGCTCTGCGTCAACAGCGGCGCGATCTGTGCTGGTACACCTTCCAAGTACGCGTTCATCTCGGTCAGCTCCTCGATATTCTGCGGCGTCTTCTGCAGTTGTCTGTTCACCATCTCGAACTTCTCCAGCAGCTCCTTCGCCAGCCCCGTCGAGTTCTTCAGCTGCAAGTCCAGCAGCTTCTTAGCTAGACGCCGATGTTTCTCAGCTAGCAGCGTGCGGATACTCAAGCAGTTGACCGAGTACATCCCCAGCTCGACATTCGTCGTAGGGATGAGATCCTCTACTGTGTTTGCCTCCTGGTAGTGCTTCTTGATTGCTTCCTGAATCATCGAGAGGTTGGGAGGCTGTTGAGCTTGAAATTCAGCGAGATATTCCTCCTCTTTCACGTTGATGAAGAGGACGTACATCTCGTAGCGCTGCAGATACGATCGTAAGGGGGCGGCCGCTTTATCCATAAGCGCGTCGATACTCTCACGTAGCGCGATGACCCAGTCTTCATTCGCACTGATACACGAGAGACACGGCATGCTACTCCAGAAGAGTTTGCTCATGACCATTTGCTCCACCTGCTTGATGTTCTTGAGATTGTCGAGCATCTTAATGAAGATATCAAGCACAGCGGTCTTGAACGTCGCGATATTGGTGCTGAAGGAGAAGACGTTGCCCAGCTTCGGCTCGATGAGACGGTGGGGGTTTTCCTCCGACGTGTCGTCCGGGTCTTTCGGTCGCCAACTCGCTACTCTCTGGGCGGCGGCGTCAACTTCGCGCTGATTTATCACGTACAGCTCCGTCGATACGCTCAAGTTCACGGTAAACAACGACGTAGGGGACAAAAGCTGCCTCTCCAAGCACATGTGCTGCCACTTGATGTCCCCGAGCTGGTTGCGGTTCAAGTCTGGGTATCCTAGGAACGCTGTCTTGGCATCCACAATGTGTACGTCTCCAATCGTGGCGTTCTGGATGAAGTCGTGGAACTGGTGCAGCGAATGGTCCGTGAGATAGCGAAGGATGTCCTTCATGGAGAAATTCACTCGTCGAAGCAGTGACCGGAGCTTACTGAACTCGTACGTGTCTTGACGAGTCTCCTGCAAGTAGTACCAGCCTTTGCCCACATTACCCAGCGACGCTTTGATGATAGACGCAACTTTGACCGGCCATTCTTCAGTAATCGTCTTGAGTACGGCGCGTTCGAGCGCCTGTTGTCGCTGTTGGAACTCTTCCAGCTTGACACTTCGACCTGGTTTCACACTGAAGAGCTCCAGTTGTAGAATCCGACAGCACTCTTCGTTGACTTTGATGAGAGCTGAAAGAGCTTCAGGTGATGTCAGGAATGTCTGGAACGAGAATCCGATGAATTGGTCCGCGTAGTCGACAGGTGGGGCGACTGTCCTCTTGGACTGGTTCGGGAAAGGGACGACCACCCTTGAGCACGGCTCGGCTGGGATTTCCTCCTCCTTGGACAGAAATCCACGAAAGATGTCTGGATTCCGTCCCATGTCCTGGTGCGACTCGAATACGATCCTGCTCATGGCTCGCAAGTAGTTGAGCTGGATTTCGTGGACGATGCGTGTCGTGTCTGGGATGCGAAGGCTCTTCCCGTGAAAAACCGCCGTCGCTAGTCGCACGATCTTCCCTAGACTCGCATTTCCGAGCTTGTGGAGCTCCTCCAACGGCATGCAATCGATGTAGAAATTCTTCCGGACTAGATTCTGTGCCTGGACTCGAGCTAGTTGAGCCGCTAGATACCGATCTGCAAAGTTGTTGGGGTCTTCAGCCTTGAAGCACACGTCCAGACGTCTGCACTCTTTGGTCTCTGTCTTGCCATTGCGCTGGAACTCCACCGAGAAGAGTTGTGTGTCAGCCCTGTACCCTACCACGTACGCCTCACACCAAGCGTTAACGCCGCCTCGAACGTTGTAGTAAGCTGCGGTAACTGGAATACGAGCGCTCCCGTTGCGCTTGCGACCTAACCGGATCCAGTCCTCTGGGTCGTGAATCTCGTAGCTCTCGTCGTCGAACAAGTGGAGGTCTAAGTTGTCGACGATCGTCTTCGCGGCGCCGCTGTTGTCCATCTCGACTTTCTGGTACACCGGCGAGCTGTAGAACTCGGCCATCCGCTCCTTGAGCAACGCACCGACATCAACAGATTCATACAGTCGCTTCTTCCGTTCCACCTCCACCTTTCGCGGGGGTAGATCCGGTACTCGTTCGTACGGCACAAACACTTTGGGCTCGACTTCTCCGTCCTCTCTTTCAGCAGGGTCCACCGCAGCAATCACGTGGCCTCCGCCGACTGAAAACCCTGTAGGCAGCTGCACGAACGAGGCGGGTGAACTGATGCGCGACGAGTCCTTGATGACAGGTTTCCGTGTAGGCGAGTTGGGTGAACCGGCAGGAGCTACTGTAGGCTCGAAGTTGACGATCCCCACTGGCACCCTCGCTGCCTCTTTCGACGGACTTGTTGACGGTGCCAGACGAACGCCATTCCCATTCTACACAGCAGCAGCCAAGTGAGACCGTCGAACCTCTCCAAGCCAAAAACGCTATGTCAGACACGTACCTTGTTGCCAGTCGGCATCCTCCCGATTCCTTCGCGCCCGAGCACTGCGATCCCAGCCCTACACGGTGACCTCTGCTCGTGAATGGACGCCCTGCCTTCCTCGCAGCCAGCGCAGCCAGCGCAACCTAAAAACTAAAACGACAGTGACTGTTCAATGTGTTCATCAAGTCCAAGTCCAGCGTGGCAGGCATCAAGTCCTTTGCTCGCTCTATTGTTGCTTCAACGCTGGCAACGAGTACGATTTGGCCATGCTGCCTTCGTCGTTGGCTTCGTCCGTGGCCCAGCCTTGCAGGTTTTCGGCTGGTGTTTCGGATGATTTCATCCGACTGCTCTCGGATGGGGAGGACAGCAGTACCGTCCCTCCTGCAGTGTCGTTGTTGATCTCGAACGAGGACCTGGAGCTCAGCGGGGTCGTCAACGAGTCCTTGCGGAACGATGTCATGGGCGAGCTCGGCGTCGACGCCTTCGGTAGTCGGAACCCTGCTCGGAGAACGTAGCTGGAACCTGGCGTGAATGCCGAGCGAGACATCGGAGCCTCCTCTGGGAGTCCCGCTGCCGTGACGGACATGGAATCGCGGCCTGTTTTCCGTCGAGACGCCTTGCTAGCCGAGGAAAGACCCACGAGCCGCGTCGTCTCCAGGAACTCGCCTGCGGTTGATACCGTGTCGTCGTGGCCGTTGTTCCGGTGTCGACTGTCCCCCATCAGAGTGCGGCGCTTCATGCTGGCGATCATCATGTTGTTGATCGTGTCGATGTACAGCTCGCGTCGATCCAGCGTGCTCTTGTCGAACTGCTCGCCGATGTTCTTGTTGTTCATGATCTTGGTGTGGATCTTGACGCGGACCTTCTCCATGACGCTCGTCTGCTGGTCCAGCATGTCCTCGTCCATCGTGTGCTGGTTGCGTACTTCCTTGTTGCAGCCGGTCTGGAGGATCTCGTACTCGGCCCGAGCCACCATCAGGTCCGCGATGAATTGGCAGTCGCGCACCAGCAGCTGCTGTTGTCGCTCGTTGAACAGCTTCCTGCCCCCGGCGTTGTTGTCTGACGGACGAGCGCTGTGCTTGGTGCTGGACTTCGCGGACGTCTCGAACTTCCAGCACTCGGACACAAAGTTCTCGCAAACGCGGTCGATCTCGCGGTTCATGTCGGCGAGGTCCATGTTGCGGATCGAAGAGCGAGCCACCACATCCGCAAAGTGCTCTTGCTTCTGCTGGAACGAGGCGTACAATGCCTCCACGCGATCGGACTCTTTATCCACAATCGCCACCAGCTTGACCGTCGCGGCTTGAATCTCCGCGCGATTTTCAGCTTGGAGGGCCATCATCTGGGTCTCTGCAGAGTCCTGCCGTGCAATCATCTCCTCCTTGGCGACATGTAAGCTGTCCAAGGAGGAGTTGATCGCTTGGTTCTCGTTGTATTGGGTCTTGAAGTTCCTGTCCACCTCGCGCTGAGTCTCTTCGATTTCTCGCTTGTGCGCCGACGTCACCTCTTCAAAGTGGAAGAGCTGGTTCTTCACCATCGCCAGCTCGTTGTCCATGGTTTGAGTGAGCTTGTCATGATCGGATCGAAGGTTGAGAGTTGCGGTCTGCAAGCCATTGAGGGAGCGGTCCGTCACGTCCTTGTAGTTGTTCACCTCGTTCGTCAGCTTCTCAGCATTGTCGATTGTGCGCTGCAAGGTGTAGGACAGATGAATGCTCTCCTCGGAGAGATTGCTCAAGCTCTGCTGGATGCGGTCGATCGAGTCGAACGCCTGAGAGAACTGCATCTTGTTGTGGTCGTCGGTTGCGATTGTCTGCTTCTGGATCGCCGCAATCTTCCGCACACTGTCAGTGGCCGTGAGGGCGACCATCTCGAGCTTGGACGCCACCGCTTTGATCTCGCCGTCAAGGTTCAGGCTCACCAAGTCGTTCACTACAGTCTGGACTGCGACGACTTCGGCGTGCACTATCGCCACGCTCTCGGTTATCTTCTCAGCCATGCGATTCTCCATGTACGTCTTCAATTCTTCGTGGGCCTTAAACGCCTTGGCCATCTCAACAGAGTGGTGCGTGACAAGCTTTTGGGTCTCCTCGAAGCCTGTCGCCTTCTCTTCCAGCGCAGTCACCGCAGACGTGTTCACTTCTAAGTTCGTGGTGGTCTCCATCAGCGACGTCTTGACACCTTCAAGCCGCTCTTCGATATCGTCTTGTTTCCTGCCGTAATCCATGATGATCTCTTCGGTGCGGCCTTGCTTTCTGGCCAGCAGCTCCATCATTTCGGCATTCGAGCTGTTGATGTCCTCCTGGTCTGAGCGCGAGGCGAGCATGTCTTCCAAGATTTTGTTCGATCTCGCGTCCACCTCGTCTAGCATGCGCTGGCGGTCGATCTTCATCTGCTGTCCGATCCTTTGCTCTGCATTGATGAGGTCGTTCCGGGTCACGCAGGCACGCAGGTTCTCGTTAAGCTTGTCCATCTGAGTTTGCACTACGCCTTCGTGCTTCTCGTTGCGAGCTTTGATGACGGCGTCACGACGCTTGATTTCAGACTGCAGTCGCGTGACGGTGTCCTTGGCCTCCTGGAAAGCTTGCTTCAACGATGAAAAATCGTTTGTTTGTCGATGCACGAAGTCCCATAGAGGCTTGACCACGGTCTCTACGTATTGAGCCGATACACCATTTGTGACCGGCCTCACGCTCTCGCCTGCGGGCTGCACCAAGGCCGCCGTCTCTCCGGCGGCAGCGAAAGCGTCGGACATACCCTTGGAAGACGGCATCGTCATTAACGGGCGGGCCGCCGGAGTTGCTGGTGCTGCCTGACCCCGTTGCCGACCAATTGACTGCCGATGGTGCGGTGTCGGATTGAATGCCGTGGAGGAAGAGCTGTTACCCGAGCTGGACGCGTTGAGCAGCATTTCATGGCGCAAATCCAGCATCTCCTTCTGCAACGATGCCACCTGATCCCGCAATGTTTGGCACTCGACTACGGCATCCACGTTGCTGGCCACTTCAGCCAGAGCTTTGATCAGCCACGAGGGCAGAGCAGCTCCACTCAGCAGCTCATTCTTCTCGAGCGCCTTGACCTGAGCACGCAGACTAATGATGACATCCACCAGCGATTCGTCGTTCAGCAGCAAATCAGGCGTGGTGCGCCACGCCAGACGCGTCCCGTTCCCGCCTGCCGCCTCCATGGCTAGCAAAGTGGTGAACACCACCGAGACGCAGAAGACTTGCGGTCTGCACTGCACAGCCGCTATTCTTGGTACCTCGGACGCTAGACAGACAACATTAAGACAGCTCATCTTTTTCGGGGACTGGGGTCTCCTTCTCCGTCTCACTGATCTGCTAACATACTAAAGCTCCGTGGGGGTTAGTTGGAAGAGAACACAGCACAAAGTGACATTGCGATACCTTCATTTTCTGTTGTCATACAGTTGCCGCCGAGCCGCTGGTCATGGCAAGTGACACAAGCGGAGAAGACTCCCATTCGCCCTACCCACCTCTCTCTTTCTGTACACCTCCCTTCAGCCTTGCTCTGGTGCAGCTGCACTTGGTGTCGCCATGTATGGTACTTATTTGATAGGCTTGCGGTCGAGGGGCTCGCCCTTGAGGATCTTGTCGATTTCGGCACCCGACAGCGTCTCATACTCTAGCAGTGCCTGGGCCAACTTCTCCAAATCCGCGTGCTTGCTCACAAGGATGTCCTTCGCGCGCTTGTACGACGCGTCGCAAAGCTTCTTCACTTCGTCATCGATGGTCTTGCGGGTGGTAGCGCTCGTGTCGTTGCCGCGCAGGTCGTGGAATACCAACCCCACGTCCTCGCTC
This sequence comes from Phytophthora uliginosa, assembly GCA_024679075.1. Lineage (NCBI taxonomy): Eukaryota > Oomycota > Peronosporomycetes > Peronosporales > Peronosporaceae > Phytophthora > Phytophthora uliginosa. The sequence continues at coordinate 19,026 of JAIKVD010000420.1, forward strand.
ATACCGTACTTTGTAACCATTGTGCGAGCAACGTTGGTAGCTTGCTGAATGTCGGACGACGCGCCGCCCGTGATCTCGTCCTCGCCGAACGTCAGCTCCTCGGCCACACGACCGCCCATGCACACATCCAGCCGCGCCAAAAGTTGCTTACGCGAAATGGACGTCTGATCACCCTCCGGCAGTTGTGATACCATACCCAGCGCCTGACCGCGAGGCATGATGGTAGCCTTGTACACGGGGTGTGCTCCCGGGGTGTTGATCGCCACCAGCGCATGGCCGCCCTCGTGGTAAGCAGTCAGCTTAGCCGACTCGGGTGTGATCAGCGCCGACTTGCGCTCTGCTCCCATCAAGATCTTGTCCTTGGCATACTCGAACGCGTCCATGTCAACCACGTCCGCGCTATTCATCGATGCACGGAGCGCGGCCTCGTTCACCAAGTTGGACAGCTCTGCACCCGACATACCGGGGGTAGCGCGAGCCAGCACGTCCAGGTCCACATCCTCACAGAGAGGGATCTTGCCAGCGTAGAACTCGAGGATCTCCTTGCGCCCAGCCACATCAGGCAGATCCACCGTCACGTGACGGTCAAAACGGCCCGGTCGGATCAACGCGTTGTCCAGCACGTCGGGGAAGTTCGTCGCGCCGATGACGATGATGCCCTTGTTCTGATCGAAACCGTCCATCTCGACCAGGAGCTGGTTCAGCGTCATCTTCATGGCCTGCTGCTCCTTGAGCTTGCGCGTGCCGCCGATAGCGTCGATCTCGTCAATGAAGATGATGCACGGCGCCTTCCGCTTGGCCGACTCGAACAGGTCGCGCACACGGCGCGCACCGACGCCGACGTACATCTCCTCGAACTCGGATCCCGACGAGTAGAAGAATGGCACGCCGGCCTCGCCCGCGATCGCGCGGGCCAGCAGC
>JAIKVD010000421.1:0-19912 GCA_024679075.1 Phytophthora uliginosa
TCGGTGACAGTGAGAGTGTCACCGACCTTTGAAGCATACAAAGTTCAAGATATTCGTAACCAGATGGGCCCGTTTGTGTGCGGCACATGGGATTCTGACGTGGCAAAGACCCGCAAGTCTCACCGCGTTGCAGTCTGCACTGGCAGTGTTGGGTGCGTGCTGGTTGTTGGCGCAACGAGCCGCTGTCAGTGTCTAGGCCCTAGACTGAAGCCTTCAGTCTGACTCACGATGTCGAGGTGGCTGCCCGGCGCCCAGCTGGGCGAGTTGCCGTTGAAGGAGATGAGGCCGTGTAGCAACGCTGGAATCACAGCCCGCCAGGATGAGCATACAACCTGCACTGCGCCAGTTGGACCAGCATGAAAACCCGCCACACTGTGGCTTGCTTGCTCGTGCCCTTTGAGGAGATGGGGATCGGCCAAAGCAGAGTTTCTTCTTGGTCGAGGGTTCGACGGTGTTCGCCGCTTGCCGCGCTTGACCAGCGCCGAAGTTGCATCGAGTTTCGAGACCAACAACATCTGCGATCTTGCGCTTCAACCTGCTACGACAAATCTCGCCGTACACTCTTAACATCGTCACTCGGGTTGGACTTGCGTATCGGCTGAAGCCGCAATCGCTGAAACCAATCGGCGGGTGTACAGTACATGCATGAGTCTTCCGGACTTAGAATTCCACGCAACAGCAGCGACTGCCGGAGCGGTGCCTTCGTACTGCAGCAACCAGTTGCAACCTTGCGTCGACCGCATAGCGTGTACTATATATGTAGTGGACTCCCACCGGAATGGGTGCTCACGCACCACAGGAACGGCAAGGGCACCATGGACTCCATGCCCCCCTTGCCGTTCCTGTGATTGAGAGGGAGTGCACACCGGTACAACGTGCACCGTTCTTGCATCGGCATCCAATCAGCTCGATTAGGTGCTGGCCGGCCTAGCACATTGTGCTGGCAGCTGGAAGTTTTCCGGTTCTGCGTCCCAAGTGCCGGTGCCATTTACATGACTGTTATTCTCTGCAGAGCTAAGAAGTGGACGTACTAAATTCCGGAACTACATGTATCACCTGGTAATTTATGGGAAATAAACGTTACCTAGTATTAATAATTAAATTATATTATTATGGTATTAATACCTACCGGTAGTATTCACTTTTAGAGATGTCGTAAAAAACATGTAAGCACTCTACAGATATTTTGTAGAGTATTAACATACTCCCACAGGCCGAGCGGAGTCCCGCAAGAGGGGCTCTTGGCGCAGTGAAGGGCCGAGCACGCGTACCGTACCGGTAAGATGCCGCCTCGCCTCGCTCGGCGGGGAGGTAGCTCAATAAAACACATAATAAAAATGGAAATACCATAAAAATATATATAGTGTTACACTACATTTTCTCTGTATAGTGTACGATATTCTTCGTGAAGATCACGTCTTCAGTGATTATCGGCCAAAATCGTAACATTTTCTCTTGCGGTTATGCGCCACGTAAAACTTTCCCGTACCCGGGATCGGCGTCCGAGCTCCGGTGCCACCCAGAGCGTATCCTACTCGCAACGTGGCTACATCTAGAAGTGGGTACACTTCTAGTACCGTTTCCTTGGTACCGCGAGCCCCTCTCCTCCCCATTGATGGCGCGAGACAAAGAAGTCAGATGGGGTTCGTCGTCATGGAAGCCTCTACTGCACACAAGGAGTCGTCGTGGAGGGAGGTCACACACGGAGAGCGCTACTAGTTTGAACTTCTTGGAGGAGGGTGTCACGTCAGGGACGGGGATCACGCCAGGGTGAACCAGTGAGTGTAGGAGGGGAGGTATCACCCTTATGAGCGTTATCGTCCCCTGCCGACGAACGCTCTTCAATTTTCAGTCTCGCATTTTCCTTCCGCACTCGCCGAGGCGGCCCGCAATGGCGGACGCTGCGTACGACTTACCGGATAGCCCGAGAGGGGATGGCTCCTCGCTGCAGGCAGCCCTGGACGCTCCCACAACCCCGACACCGTTCCGTGGCATACGCCAGGGGCCTGGCATGTACACGCAAGAAGGTCGCACCGGGTGCGGGAGGTGTCATCTTCTGGGCTGCAGCCGCATCAACTACCGGAAAGCGAACGCTACTTGTCCGCACTGCAAGGCAAATCGGGGTGGAATGTGAACGAGCCCGATCGGGCCCGTCGACTGACAACAACCAAGGGGGGCATCCTCGTGGGAATCGGACTTGTTTCATGTACAGTAGTGCGGATCACTTGGTGATGCCCCACGAGGGCCATACGCCTCCAGATGTCAGCGCAAGGTGCCACCGGAACCGTGCCCGCCCCGAGTACGGCTCCTAGTCAGCAATGATGGGGACGGGAGGAAGGGGAAGAGAATGTCGCTCTTTCCTCTTGTCAGCAAGACGACACAAGGGAATTTCGGGGCAGAGTCCGAGCGGTTCGGAGCGTACCCCGGGCGGGCGGAATGGGACGGACCGTGCCGTTCCTAATTTGCGTGATTTTGGAGTGCGCGTTACGGATGCATACTACTAAGACAATGAAGGCCGACACTTTTACGGGGCTGCCATTGGCCCTTCCGTCTCTGAAAACACGGCTGTGGGAGGAAAATGATATTATTTGTTTGAAGACGAAGTTGTGAGTGCCGTTTACGAGGCATCTGGGGACGCCTTCCCCAGCGCGATGTCACCATTTACGGCGGACTTCCCTGACGAGGATGAAGTAATAGAGTTTTAGGCGCGCGACGCGAAGTCCACGCCCGAAAAGAAGAGCAAGGCGTGCGACGCGGAGTCCACGACCGAAGGGCGCGACACGGAGTCCGTGCCTACTCTAGCCAGCAGGGTGTACGACGCGGAGTCCACATCCGAGAGGGAGAACGAGGCGCGTGACGCGGAGTCCCACCTGATATGGAATGTAATGCATGCGACTTGGAGTCCGTGCGGGCACTAGAGAACGCCAAAGACCCTGCCAATGTTGCAAAAGGGCCTACGAACGCCGGAAAACTACCGGACTGCGCTGAAGGGAAACTCAATAAGCGTAGCAGTAGCCTCGTGGAGGCCAAGGAAGCGTTCGCTGAAAACGTTCTTGAAATGCCGGAGGTTACGAAGGAGGCGAGATTTCCACCCAAGCACGTCCGCCTCTTCACCTCTGAGGAACTGGACGCGTTCGGAGCTGGATATTCGACGGTGTGGTTATCCTAGTAGTCATAACTTGTGGGAGCCTGGTAGTCGCCTCGTGGAGGACTGCGCCGACCTCGTGGCCGCTTTTGAGCGTGCCCACGGTGCTGGTCGGTGGTAACCCGGCCGATAACACTCATAGGTTCTATCGGCTGCGACTGCCAAGATTTCTGAATCGTCTGAATCACCTCATCGAGGATGCCACTCGGGGGTGGCATGTGCCGATCAAAATAGCGGTTCCGCCATGTGTCGTCAGCGATCATCTTCGCCATGCAAAACCGAAGACGACGCTGAACCAGCCAGTCGATCCGATACGGAGACTCCAAGAACTCGGGATGGGCATAGCCCAAGTGGCGCAGCCAGGCCTAGAATTCCGTTTCATTGACCTGACGGGCCAACCCGGAGTCCACAACGAGCACGACGGGGCACTTGTCGCACTGCGGCACCCCAGGACTAGGTTCCCGACTCCGTCGGAGATGTTGCGATAATCGGCCTTTGTCCAATATCGTAGCGCGAGTAGTTGCTCGCGCGAGGAGTCGTCGTGGAGGGAGGTCACACACGAGGAGCGCTACTAGTTTTAACTTCTTCTAGGAGGGTGTCACATCAAGGACGGGTGTCACGCCAGGGTGATCGGTGAGTGTAGGAGGGGATGTATCACCCTTATGAGCGTTATCGTCCCCTGCCGACGAACGCTCTTCAATTTTCAGTCTCGCATTTTCCAGGCTAACCACACAGCTTGCGCAGTAGAGGCTTCCATGACGACGAACCCCATCTGACTTCTTTGTCTCGCGCCATCAATGGGGAAAAGGCTCCTCATGAGGGGCTCGCGGTACCAATGAAACGGTACTGGAAGTGTACCCACTTCTAGATGTAGCCACGTTGCTGGTAGGACCCGCTCTGGGTGGCACCGGAGCTCGGCCGCCGATCTCCAAAGCCAGCGACCCCTCTGGTTCACGACCCACATTCCCGAGACCGGGACAATCTCCCCGACTACCCGTTCGTCGACCTCGGCGAAGCTGAGCTTCATAGGCTAGGTCTCGGAGTTTCTGAGCCAAATACTTGTCCACTATAGACAGAGCTTCAGGGAAGAGAGGCATCGTTGGTCGTTCCGTGTAGCTTCCGACATTTTCGCCCCCGGGGACAGGGCTAATCGGAAATCCTTCAACGGCATCTTGGAAGTCGGTCAAATCTTCAACGTCATACACTCTCATTTTCTGCTGACTCGCAGACTCGGAGTGACCACGGGCTCAAGCGTTCCGCTGAACGCTTTCGAGAGCGTCACCCATGAGGATTCCAGGCGCCAGTTTGCGAATTTTCCCATCACCATCACCGAGGCGCCAGCAGTGAGTAGCCAGCCCCACACCTGCGACCACCCCTGTAGCTGTAGATTCCACTCGGTCCACTCGAAAGAGTAGTTGAGACCGTTTAGGACTCCACCCAGCACGATCACGCCCGCAGGGTCACAATAGAGGAATTCCAAAAGATCGAACAGGGCCATAGGCACGTGGAGCGACAAAAACATAATGAGCGTGAGGATCCAGCACACACCATGCACCACTGCGAAGCGCGCCGCCCCGAGGAGATGAACGCTTCTTTTGTGACCCGAGCGTAACGCCCTAGCGAATTAGTCGTTCGTACCACCAAGTCGGGTCCATATTCGCCGAACGTTACCTGTCCCGTCAAAGTCACTAAGTGACTTCAGCGATTCGGCACTGAAGTATATCAATGTAGCAAATCTATTACCCGCTTTGCGACTACCCCCGCTTTAGTCTGCACACGAACCAATGCTACGATGCTTACCCCTTGTCGTTGGGATTCTCTACAGAACTTGGGTCAATCCAGCAGGCATCGCAGTGACACACATGTAAAACAATCTCCGAACCGTAATGCACTGTGATCTCAGCGTTCACCTTGACATCCGTAAGCATCTTCACTAGGGCTTTGAAGCTCATGCGATGCTGCAGCTCAACGAACGCTGTATTCGCATTGCAGTCGTGAATTATGAAGCGCGTTATAGTCCCTCTAGGTAGTGCCTCCACATTTACGTATATCTTATGCGAGGCTTGGCAATTGTACTGCATGGTGTAGCCACTGTTCTGCTTCAGGCCCTGGTTAGGCTGACCCTCCATCAAAATGTCGTACTAGGCCAGCTCGCCGCTGGACTCGCCAACCGCGTCTCCCTCGGCACCACAGTCATCCGTGTCTTCATCTCGCGCTGAGATCTGAATAGATGTCCGAAACCATGAAGGCGCGCGTTAGCACGCGTACTCCGGGATATGAACTCCAATCGGGTTCCCCGGAAGCACTGGGTGGGTAATCGTTCGCAGGGCGTGAGGTACAAGCTCAGCCATAGCAAGCGTATCAAGGATCTTGAAGTGAAAGTGGGTCAGGCAATCCTTGCTGACACTTACGAGACAACCTTCGTGGTTTCTTACGACCCGAAGGAGGTCGAGAACAAGCAGTATGACCCCTTCCAGAAGTCTGATGGTTCTCCCACTGAGCTCGGTGTTGTGGTCCAGCGGCTTGCCCCAGCGCCGCCTCGTCAGTGGCCACAAAGTGCATGGCGATCCATGTCGGTCAAGTGGGAGAAGTTGATCTTAGAGAAGTCGTAGAGCCCGTCGATTTGCGCAATAGTGCGTGGCGACGGAGGCATCAAGGGGTCGATCGGCCCTGACAATGTCGACTCCGACGAAGATGGTGGCGACCAAGGAAGCAGCGGCAACGATACGCCTTCGTCTGGTGGCTTGGCGGCCGCGGTAAGGTTGTTGAGAGCTTGGACGAGAGCGAAGACGAAGACGGCCGTCGTCTTCGCCGAAGAAGTCCAAGAAAGCTAAGGCCCAGGTTCCAGTCAGTCAGACTGAGAACACTTCGACTCGTAGTGATATCGTAAGTGGTTTTAATTGAGTTCAAGCAGCTTGAACTCAGGTGCCAGCGTCGCCCCACAACGTAGTAATATGTAGATCATCCAAAATGCATGCATGGCCCCGAGCCTTGTTTTCCAATTCCAAAAGTGCAGTAAAAATCAAATCCAGAGTGTCAGCAAGACACTCTTTCTTTCGTTCGTCAAGACTTGGGGCCCTCAAGGGAGACCGGAAGCCACGCGATCGCTCCTTTTTAGAACAAAAGCTCGTCCGCTTCGACCGTCGCGGTGGCCTCGGCCAACCGCGCACTATGACGAAGTTCGGGCAGCCCTAGCTCACGTCGACGGGTGTCCTCGAAAGCATCGATCAAAACCGTGTAAGCTGGAAGAAGCGAGGTGGCCGGCCTCCAACCGACCTCATAGGTTGCAAACAGGACGAGGTATTGCAGTTCACCGTTCTTCTTTCTTCTGGCGATCACGTCGATTACCGGGCAATTGGTCCCCGAGAACGTTGTCTCCGCGCTTCCGATTACCAGACGCTCCATGAAGCTCGTACTCGGGGGTCCTCTTCAGTCGAAGGTCCCTGGCCGTTGGTTGGGTCTCCACACCCACCAGCACTTCCGACGGGTAGGGGCGGCTCCAGCGGCCGCGGAAGCGTTTCAGCCGGTTAACGTTGATAGCCACGACATGATTGGTGTGCGAGGGGATTGCAATGCGACAAGCGTTCACCCCCACCGTTTCCACGACTCGATACGGCCCATGCCACGAAAACGCGAGCTTTTTGGTCTTCTTCTCCCCGCGACGTGCGCGGAAGTACTGGTACACCCAGACAGGGTCACCTTCGTCATGTTTGCCTCCACCTGGTTTGCGGGTCTGGTGGCGTATCGATCCTGGGTCTTCAATAGTTGGCGTTCCACCATACACCTAGTATCCGGCGCGATAAATTGAGGCGCCGCCTATAGGCAGCAATTTCATTGCTTTTCCATGCATTACTGGTGTTGAGGAAAGCCAAGTCAAGGGGTAGGACTGGATCGCGTCCATACAGACTGAAGAACGGCGAATCTTGGAGAGCTTCGGGGTAGGAGGTGGGGCAGGCAAACAGGATGCGAGATAGGTACAGATCCCAGTCGATCTGCGATTCGTTGACAAACATCCGGAGCATGCCAAGTAGTGTTCCGTTAAAGAGTTCTACGAGCACTTGAGTTTGCGGGTGATAAGCGGCCCCCCTTTATTCCGAGCGTCTCGTAGAATGACCGGGCTAGGTCCGAAATGAAGTTTGAGCCTTGGTCGCTCAGTAGTCGCTCCGGCAATCCATGTCGCGATATCGCCTCATTTAACATAGTTTCCACGAAAGTCACGAAGGCCAGGTCAGCGAAAGCCTCAACCAAACGCGTAAAGTAGTCAGCAAAGACCAGAATATACTTGTAGCCTCGCGGCGTCCACCACCAAGAGCGAGAACGGTCCCGTTATTTCTTGAATGGGCATCCGCTGCATGAGACCGTTCCTCCAAGGGCGATAGCCTTTACCACTACCACATGTAGAACATTCGCGCACGTATTTGGCAACATATTTCTTCCATCCGTGCCAAAAAGCGTTTTCCCGCACCTTATCCAACGGCTTAGTCACCCCCACGTGCGCCGCAAGCACGTCAGTGTGACAGTGGTGCAAGACGGTGGCGATGAAAGGAAATGGTATCACGGGAACCTCGATGGAACTGACAGGGTCCGCTCGGGCCTTAAGGTGAACCCGGCGCATTAGCACTCCATTCCGCACCACATAGTTAGGTGCCTTCAATAGCTTACTGGTCGCAGTTGGGGATCGAGAGCCAACGCGCCGCTTTCCAAGTATGAAATGATTGCCAGTATCGACGGGGTACGCTTCTGCTCTTCAAGGAAGCGTTCTTGCTGGAGTCCGAAGACGTCCACGGGCGACACCAGGAGCTGTTCAGGGGGACCCTCCGGCTTAGACTCCATGGCACCGGGCCCGGCTCTAGAAGTGAGTGGCCTCGAGTTCGGCTCCCTGACTTCGTCGAAACCGTGGACCTCCTGGGCTCATTCCTCGCGCGGAGGTCCTTCGAATTCACCAGTGTCATTGGGAGGGATCTCCCCGACTGGGATTGAACTCGGTCTCTCCGAGTCGGCGTCGTTCAATAAGTCGGTCATCCTTATGACGTTAAACGTAGCGGGGTGAAGCTCCGATAACCCATCTACGGCCCCATTGAGGTTCCCGCCTTATGGAACACCTTGAAGCGTAGCTGGGAGAGCTCCATCGCCCTTCGGGCAAGCCTAGCGTTCGTGGTACGGTTCATCTCGTTGAACACCCACGTTAGGGCCTTATGGTCGGTATAGAGGTCGAATTCGCGGCGATCAAGGTAACATCAGAACTTGCGGGTGGCCCATACAATCCCCCAGCATTCGATTTTCGACGTGTCATCCTGCTTGTGGATCCAATTTTTTTCGGCACCTGTAACGGGCTTGAGGCCGTTACTAGCTTACACTAGCGCTTTGGAAGTTGATATGAAGTTTGACTCTGATTGATTGTCGAGACGGTCTCGACACTCGGGACCGTCCCAACCATTAAAACTATAGTGGGCTCTGATTGGCCACCGCGAGTGCGCGGTGGCTGCCGTGTGACAGTGGCCTGTCACAGACCCGACCAAGCGCTTGCTGGCGTACGCCACCACGCGTTCCCTGACATCCACGGTCTGCATTAAGCACACCCGACGGCAAGTTTCGAGGAGTCAACGTACAACTTATCGCGTTTAGAAAAGTCGGTAGATCAGGATAGAGGGCTTCACTAGCTTGCTTTGTAGCTGCCGGAACGCTGATTCGCAGTCTGCCGACCATTCCGACGACACCCCTTTCGCATTCAAGCGTTACATCGGGGTGGGGATAGCGGCATAACCCGGGATATAGCGTCTGAAGTAGCTGGTCAGTCCAATGAACGCCCGGACTGTGTGGATGTCGTGAGGGCGCTGGACGTTCGACACTGCCTCGACCTTCTCAGGGTTTGGCAGTATGCCCGAAGGGGTGATAATATGTCCTAGGAACGCTACCTGTGTCTCGACCCCACTTGCATTTCTTCATCTTGAGTTTGAATCCGGCGTCTCGGAAGCGTTCCAAGACCGGCTTCACCCTAATCAGGTGGGTCGGAAAGTCCTCCGCAGTCGTCGAGATACACTAGACATGTTCTCCACTTTAGGTCAATCAAAACGTTCTCCATGATGCGTTCAAAGGCGGGTACGGCGTTGCATAGCCCGAACGGCATCACTAACCACTCTTAGAGATATTCCAGTACCCGGCTGCTGTATCCATCGTCGAAAATAATTTAGCGTTCTCCAGCACATCTATAAGGGGAGGCCATTGATGGTGACAGCGTTCAGGCGTCGGTAGTCTATGCAAAATCGGATTCCCCCATCGGTTTTCCTGATCATTATCACAGGGCTGTCCCATGGACTATTTGATGGCCGGATGAATTTGAGGTCCAAGTATTGCTGTATATCTGCTTCCGCCGACGGACACTCGATAGGGGCTTTGTTATATGGGTGGGTTGTTTCCAGTGTCAATCGAAAATGCTAGTAGATACGTGCGTCCTGGTTTCATAGAAGTCTCCACAAACATATCCTTAAACGATCCAAGCATTCGCCAGAAGAGTTCTCGTTGCTCCTCCCCTAATTTCGAGTCGGCGAAATCGACTTCAAGCTTGTTCTGTAACGCTATCTCGAGGTCGGGCATGGGATCTGTTGAGCGTTCGTGAGACCGGCGGTCTTGCTGAGGACCGAGTGCACCCAGTCCGATCGCGTCGACGCAGTGGTCAGTGAGGTGGGCTTACTCGCCCCCGAGTCCCGAGAGGCTGCGACGCGCCGAACGCCGACTCTGGAACCACCGAGGCGACTGCCAGCGGAGAACCCTTCTTGATGAGAAGTTCCTTGGTGGAGGAATTGCATATTTCCACGATCACCTTGCCCTCTTGCTCCGTACACAGTGCTCGGGCGACCCTCACGGCGGCGTCTAGAACCACGAGTCCCTCGGTCAGCATAGTGGAACCATCTGCGACGTCAATCCGAAATCACTAACCGGACGGACACGGACGGACGAACCAATCCGGGCTGTATACATCTCTTCTACGCGGGGGGGGGATACCTCGCCGGTCTCCTTGAGCGTAACCGTGTTCTCGTCGAGATCCACGAGCGCCCGATACGCCCAAAGTGTATCCGTTCCATGAATTACGTCCACGTGAAGCCGGTCAACGGCCACGAAACTACTCTGTCTAAGCCAAGGAGATCTTGGCGATGATATACGCCTTTGCCAAGTTTCGGGTGCACCTGTTAGGTCAAAAACCCTTTGCGATCTACACAGATCATGTCTCACTGAGACCGGCGTTCTCGTCGCCTCCCTCTTGCAGCGCATGGCGCGGTGGCTTCAGTTCTTCGCCGAGTACAACTTCATGGTGGAATACAAGCCGGGGAAGCAGGATATCCTCGCGGACGCCCTCTCTCGGCAACCAGACATCTGGCCTACCTCGAGTCACCGCTCTATGAGCTGATTCGAGAGGCGTATACCGACGATGAAGACCTCGCAAGCCTACTAGCCGCGCTGAGCGCCTCCGATACGGCCGTGCCGCTGCAGATGCAGCCGGCGCGTCGGTCGAAGGCGACGTTGGCGTGACAGCGTTCGCGCCTGCATCGCTACTCGGTAGTGGAGGGGTAGCTCTACAAACAAGTCGACAAGTTCGACGAGCCTCGGATAGTCGTTCTGAACGACGAGCATCTGCGGGTCCTCTATGAGACCCACGACACGCTGCTTAGCGGTCACCTTGGTCAAGATAAGACGTACCCGTATGCGGCTCGGAACTTCTGGTTGGCCAGGCCGAGTCACTTGCGGAGATCCTTATGCGAGTCGGGCACCGGCCATTGTCCACTCGCACACACCTTCTCATGGCCTGCACGGACACCATCCTTACCAAGGAAACATCCCAAGAAGAGAATCTCTTCGGCGCCGAAGATACACTTATTGATGATCGCGTAGAGGCGATTCTCGCGCATACAAAAAAGGACATCACGGAGGTACCGAGATGTGTTTCGACGGCTGTCTTGCCCTCCGATGCACGAAAATGTCATCGAAGTACGTCTGTACGAAGTCCTGCTTCGGCCTGAAGAGCTACGCGTGACCAGCCGATTGAACTTGGACGGCGCGTTGGGCAGCTCCTGGGGCATTATCGACCATTCCTATAACATCCCACTGAGACCGCGGTAAGCGGAATATCCAATTCGCACATCAGGAGCTGATAATAGCCGTCGACTATGTCGAGCGCACTAAAGATCATACAGCTTGCCATGCTGTTCTGCAACACATCCTTACGAGGGATAGGCGTCGACACCGGCATGGTTGCCACATTCAACTTGTCGAAGGCGTGCACCATGCGCCACTTCCCGTTGGGTTTTCGCACGCAGAACGACGGGGTCGAATGAGGCGAATTCGTTTCGCGCGCTATACCAGCGGTATAGTTCGCTGCAAAGAAGGCGTCGATCATATCGACCTCTTAGAAACTATTCAGAACCAGACAACGCAGAAGAAGATTTGGGATTTAGAGTGAGAGATGATGCAACGACCACGACTCAAACAACTAGCTACTCCGCGTGCTCGAAGTCATCTAAGTTCTCCAATTGGGAAAATGGATCAATCAGGTCCGTGGTAGGAACCAGTTCGAGGTCTTCCAGGAATGCTTGCATGATATGTTTTTATACCAAATTCTTTCTGTGACCTTCCAACCGTTTGTCAAACGTACCCCAGTCTTGATGGAGTTCTTCGTGGTCAGCAAGGGCACCATTGACATAATCGAGCGCCATTTTGGCTGATCGAGTGAGACGGGATAACCTTCGCTCGACTTGTAAAGCAGAAATTCGCAGTAGTTGAACTATGTAGACTGGTGGGGTTTTGCAATTGCCCCTCCACGTGGATCGATTGAAAGTCCGATTAATGTGATTTGCCCATAATCGCCATATCACCTGCCGTTGCTTGAAAGCTGGATCCCCAGTGTTCTTCATGCGCTGCTGCACCTTCACGAAGGGGACACTCAGTCGTAGCACCAGGACGATCCGTTTCTTGAGGACGAATACACGCTCTTAAAAATGTGTCCAGGGCCTTCACTTTAGTAATCGCCACATCATACTCAATACGAATAGCATTACCGCGCGATGATATAAGCCACTGGTTCCAAGCCATTTCGGACTCGTTGGTGTCGATGATATAATTATTTAGCTTGAGCTGCATTACCTTGAACCACTGCGTCTCTGTGGGTGCTTCGACAGACCAATTGCCATCGCGTTTCACCGCTCGTCCTTTAACGCGTTGCCCAAACTGCTCCCACAAGAGAAAATATTTCCCGGTCCCTTCGGGGCCATCCAAATAGAAAAGCTTCTCGAATCAATGCGAAGAAAACAAGGATGACAGGGTCACATTAAAGCCCAGGGCAGAGGCGTCACACCGCGATGCAGATTCCGCGGCTAGGATCAGGTCTCATCGAGTGTTTGACGCCTTCACGGGCGAACCCAACGCGGGTGAGGTTCTAACCCCCTAACCCATGGTAGCGGAGCTACTGGAGCTCGAGGAGCTTTTTTATGTCGAGTTCCTCGATTCCCTTAAGGCCGGGAGTTGGAAGAGATTGCCCTCCTTCGTCCTGAAGGGAGCTCGTTGGAGCTAAACACCTCGTCGGTCATGTGTTGGAGGACGAGCGGTCCTCTCGGAGGTAAAGGCGCTATGGCGCTGCCATTTTGAAGGACTCCTTGGAACCGTATTACGCCCTTCTCAAGGCGTTTTCGGATGTCGTCAGCGACGATCCTCCCTCAGATCAGCAAAAATTCGGGCTTCCTGTTCGAGCTGCGTAGGACGCAGTTTCCCGTGCAGGTGGCATTTGCGATGATGATTAACGAGTCCAAAATATTCAAAAGCCCGGTCTGTATCTTCCCGAGCCCGTATTCTATCACCGACAGTTTGTCGCACACCCTCCCGGTTGGGTCGGGTACCAGCGGGCTGTTTGATGAGAGCGGTCTCGGAGAGGGGCGAGGGTGAAAGAGCAGAGTGGGTGGAGAGGGTTCAACACTAGTCAAATAAATGTATGAAAGCTGTCTTGTTAAGAGGAGTAACTGTGTAAACGCCTAGTCGAACGTTGTCAAAAAGCTTGAGAATAGCTCGTGAACGGTGTGCAGTGCTGCAATGCGCCCCCAACTTGCGACTACTGGTGTGTTGTATACATATTACCGCATGTATTCATGATGCAGTCCCGAAAGCATGTGTACTTAAATTGTTCACAAAAAATATAAATATCATTAAAATATACGAATACTTATACCGAAATTGTGCGTATACATTTTTAATATACTAATTAAATTAGAATTAATAGGCTTGGAAGCAGCCATCCTTTAAAGAAAGCGTAATAGCGTAACATTTGTGAATTTTTTTTTTAATCGAACACAAATTAAAAATTCTATGGAATCGTATTCATCAATGGTGGAGAACGTAACGCCGTTTGTAACACACTCATTGATATGCCTGATCTCCGTAAATCCCTCCTGAGATCGACAAATAATCGGGACGTACCAGCATACTCAGTTGCTCCAGTTCCCCGCGTACACGACAGGCACCTTCGACAGGTTCTATGTAGATAGGGCTTCGGGCATGTAAGACCACCATGCGATTGTGAAACCCCGTAAGATCAACAGCTTCTTGATTTTTTGCGCCTTCAACGATCTTACGTGGTAAATGCTCGAGCCGCTCCGGGAAACGGCGCATTTCTCCCGATAGCGTCGCTTTTGAGAGCTCTCCAGCTCCATCACCAGACCGGTTCTTAACAGATAAAAAGTGAATTGAATGTGATAGCAGTAGCCAGTGATTTCTCCCTCATCAAACCGTTTTCTGCCAGCATCCACGGAAATTCCAGTACCAGCGCGCAGAGTTCAGGAGGTGAATCTTGGCCATACCCGGCGTTAGCATCGCGGAACTCCCACCGAAAAGGCTTCAGACAGGAGATTCTATCGTGGGCTTCGTCTCCGGCGACCCACGAGGGCACCGAGTTGCAGTAGGTTTGAGGGTAGGCAACACACCTGGCGGCCCATCCCACTGAATATTGAAACCTGTGAGCTGCTTTTGCTAACAGGCAGAGAGTTGCCGACCGGTTCGGCAATCGACGTAAGGTTGGGCACCCTTTATGGTGGACCGTCCGATCCTAGCATCTGGTTGCTGGAAGGTGTGGTGGATCAGATTGACGCAGCGCATTCAGCAACGCACTAGCCACCATCATCGACAATGCAATCAATTCTGCGGGGGGTAAACGACGTGTTATGAACGTGAAATATGTGTTGAGCGAGTCTGTAGAGTGGGCAACGAACACGCGCGTATCGGAGAAGTCTTCGAATGCAGCAGCATGTGGAAGCGAGGAGAGCCCCGCCAGCGATGGATTTCAGGCGATGATTTACCGTAATTTCGTAGTCCTAGGCGACGTTTACTCCTTGGCGACATTGAAATTTAGCCAATAAAAACGCTCTATTTTAACCATATGGCATCCGCTATTTTCAATCATTGGTGAGGGTAATTTGGGGTCAGTACCGCATTCGCAAAGCGATCGTACGCGAGGCATGGGCCGACCATGCATCACTGGACAGGGCAAACGGCGCAAGCAGTATAAGCGCGTCTCTGTCGCCTACGGCGACAAAAAAGCCTGGCTCGACTACTTGGACAGGGATCATACTGTAAAGGAATGCATTGCGAAGTTCTGTGGAGTGCTGTCCAGACTCTCATTGCTTGAGAGGCACAACTTAACGGAGGTGGAGGTTGATTCTGACGATGATATCGGTAGTGATTGCAGCGGTAGCGATGACGAAGATTAAGAATTAATAAAACATACGCCTGATAATCATAATTATTAGCATTTGATTACCATATGACTGCAAATCATGTTGGTCGGTTGTCGCCTAGGACTACGAAAATACAGTAATTTGAGGGGAGGTAGTCGTCTAAGGTACCGAGTACCGAACGACTTGCACACTTATAGGTTAGCGTTAAACTGGGTGTACTAGTAACCCACATAATGTTTCTATCTGTATAATGAATCTCCTTCTAAATGGCGATCTTCCTGAACAGATGGCTCTAGTGAATCCGTGTCCTTAAGTACGACTGAACCCCAGCTAGGAATATTACATATGGGAGGTCTGTGGAGAATATTTCCTCTGAGAGGGCCTGGTGTGCAACACCCGAGGTAGAGTGGTCCACACCAGGGAGCGACCATTAGTCCAAAGCTGTCACTCTCCGTTTCCTTGAAAAGGGCCGCAGCCAGTATTGGCCCCGTTACACCTTCCATCACCCAAACAGGAAGCTCCTGTCCCATGGAGAAATCCAGCGGAAACTCTGGCTCGGCCACATTACCGAATCCGCACGACAACGAGCACGCCCTAGACCGACCAGGCCCCTCGGGCATTCCCGGCACGTCGATGACCAGTGGGCCGCTGCCGCGTCCATGGAAAGCGCAACGCGCACGAAGAAGCCGACCCCGACGACGAAGAAGCCAGCCGAGAAAAAGACCGCCGCGGCAAGTCGACTCGACTACCGCGAGGGTCAGCAAGCGCAAGGAGGTGCTGCTGCCATGCCCTTACGAGAGACGGAGCTGCAGCGAGTCCGACACGGACACGCCGAACCCTGGGCTCATTACGGGAGATGAGTCTTCCCTCAGCGACACGGCGGAGGCCCCAGGAGCCACGAAGACCGGAGGAGCCGCTGCCGCGAGTGCGTCTAAATTTGGAGGCGACACCCCGACCGAGGAGAATGCCGCAGGAGCTGAGCCCAAGCCCCCATCGAGTACATTGTCACCGGATGCGAAGGAGGATCCCCGAGCCAACGCTACCGATGATCAGCCTCATGCAGATGGCACGACGCCTTCGGCGACACTGGCGCCTTCGACTGAGACCCCGAGGGTACGTCCTGAGTTGCCGGAGAACCTCTCCAACCAGGTCGACTACGATAAGTCGAGGATGGCGAGCACGGGTAGGTATCAGACCCTAGCGCGACGCCGCAGCTCTCTGACCAGCAGCGGGTGCTGCACCCTGCGGCCGGGCCCGAGACGAAGGCAAGTCTCGCAGAGACGCCGCTCCGGAACCCCAAGTGATTACCAACGCTGGTATGGACGGAGGGGTATCGCCGGAGCGGCTGCAGCCCGATCGAAAGCATATCAGCGACCGATCCCGCCAGGCTGCCTCTCAGGCTATCGGGACGAAGCGTGACCGCGAGGCCTCTGCTCCTCGGACTATGATATTGAGGTTTCAGAACTTTGACGGCAGCTAATATGATGCTGAGTAAACGTGCAAGTGAGTGTATTTGCGTTGTACTACCCGTTATATTTGAGGAAACTAGCAGCACAATACTTCGTCGTTTGCATATGTATGCCGACTACATTCGTGCCCCTTTGAGCACGTTGAAATGCAGATATGTAGATGCTATGTCCACAAATGTCGAAATCGCTGAACCCTCATTGAAATGGTCTTGCAATCTAGAGTGCCTGAACAAACGCGCTCCCAGAACGGGATCAGGGGGTCAGTTAGGCTGCGCCGGATCACTCGAAACTCTGCGCTGGTCGATGGCTCGCGTTCGTCCTCCCAGCTCGAAATCTTCACACTTTTTTGTTTCCTTTCTGCTAACCAACACGCTTCTGTCGCCCCGATTCGACACTTGAAGAACAAAGCGTATGTGTAAACAGGATCCAAATACGTTGCAATATTTGCGCGCACACCATGTACTGGTGACGCCCACCTGCAGTCAACACCACGGCTGCCCATTAACTTTCATCCGGTTCATTTCCGGGAGGCACGAAAGGAAATGGTGTTTTACACTTACGGATAAAATAAGGGTGTGGTGCGCATATCATGTGCGATCCACTCTCTGCGAGCCGCATCGAGCTCCTCAGTTCAGCTTTCGACCAATTCACGAAAGCCAAGTTAGTTTGAGAGGGTTTTTCATCCGTACACAACAGCACGACGCCATGACCGACCAAGGACCTGACAAGACCGTCGAATCCGCCTCGGTTGAGGCTGGGCCTCTCACGACGACCCTTGCTCCGGCAGATGTACCAGCGCCTGCCTCTACTACGACCGTAGACGTCGTCGACGTTCCGGCTGATCGCGCTGCGTGGACGTCAACTCCGGCCGACTCGACCACTGATCCCCCTCCGATCCGTGCGTCCAAGTGAGTGCCGAAGCGCAAGGGGCCCCAGCGGACGCGAAGATGGGCAAACAGAAGATGGTTCGCAGCGTCGGCCTCCGCGCGTATCTACCCGTCAGCACCGAAGATTGTCCGACAGCCGTGATGGAGAGCTTACGTCCGAGCACGGCAGCGGCCTGATTCGTCGACAAAGACGACGACACGACAGGCCAAGGAGTTCGACTTCACGGACTTCATGGCGTCGTTCAAGCCTGGCCTCACCATTGAACCAGCCCGAGCTTGTGTTGAGCCATCTCCAGCCGCACCGTCGTCAAGTGGCCAAGATGAGATGCGGCTTCTTCGCCAGGAGCTCAAAAACCTGAGGGGCCAAGTCAGAGGCGTGCGTCACTCACTGGCCGTGCTCACCGACCCGAACGACCAAGACAAGCTTCCAGCGGACAGCGGCCGCCAACTGACGAGCGCCAGTTTCCCGGAACAAGCGAAGAAAGCTAAGGGCGACTGCCATCGTCCACAAGCGCACGTGCTCGCGGCGACTCAAATTTTCAAGGGACTCACTCCGTCTGAAGGTACGCCCGTCCCTCGTTTGTCAATTGTGCTAGGCTTGCGCGAAGCGGGGTGCTTTGGGTTCAAGACCACCCCGGCGGTGCTGATGGCACTCTACTCAGAGCGACTGCGGGGCGACACGCGAATTTGATGTAATCCACCCTATGAACTTTGAATTTGAAGCACAAGTCAAGCTCAGTTTTATGCTCCCGCCGCGGCCTAATTTCGACTGGCGAGACCACTACTGCGTCAGCCTGCGACCAAATTGACTGATGGTCATTAAGTAGCTACACAGTCAACCGTACCTATGATGGTCATACCGCCTAGGGCGACTCGGACGGCTGTATAGCCAGCTGCACCTGAGATGATCATACAGCGTAGGGCAGCATCAGTACCTGAGATGACCATACAGCCTAGGACATTTCCTGCTCCTGTTATACAGCCTAGGACACCTTCTGCGCCTAAGGTGGGAATACAGCCTAGGGTAATCGAAACGGACTCGAGGCCAAAAGACACGCATCTATGCGCAGACTTCATCACCCACGCAACGCGCACAACGCATGGTGATATCTAGGGAAAGGTCAACTAAAAACGCAGTCCGACACGTTACGGACTTCGAAGCACTTCGACGCATATCACTAAACAAGGCTCTGCGGAAGGTTGGCCTGCGACTTCCAACGTCGCTGTACCCTGCATCCCGGCAATCGTTAAGCGACATAGCGTTTCTACTCAACAAACCACTACAACTTACGCTGTCTGAATTTGTCCGCCGGACGCATATGCCTTTAGCGGCTCTAGTGGAACTGGTACGCGGCCAGACGGAAAGAGACTATCGCCCAAATAAGTATATGGTTCTGGCAGGGATCGCGCAGGTGTGTAAAGCCTACCAGCATCTAGAAAAACTGCAAACTATAGCAGCGGAAGGCGTGCGCGTGGAGGCATGCCGCATCAATCATATCCACCGGATAACCATAGGTCGGCAATTGCGAGGGTGAACATACTGCGCAAGAACGTACGCAAGGAGCAAGACGAGGGAAGGTGCCTAGAACTGGACTAGGACCTCCTTTCGATGTGGCCGGAAGTGTTCATCAGCCCATTCGGGATTCGGGATTGTCGACAAAGCTGGTGGTGATCCGCTGACGTCCGGAAGCACTATCCATGATATATCGTTCCCGGAAGGTGCCTCAATCAACGCCCGTACCGACCAGGACTTTCTTTCAAAGGCCGACAATTGACACTGTGATGCTGTCGCTTCCGAGATAATACGGACCAAGCGGGAACACCCTGACGCACGAGACAAGGTCATGGCAGGCGATGTAACTTCAGCGTTTCGCAACGTCGGTATTCACAGCCGCAGCGTACACCACTTTGCCGGCCGCATTGGAATCGAGACTGCCCTCGTTATTGAGTTTGCATACCATTCGGATGGACGGGTTCTCCCGGAGAATATGAAGTCATCGGTGGGGCGATAGCATTTGTTCATGGCGGGCATGGCAACAGGCACAACCCAACGGGTTTCTTCAACAATCACTCAATTGATGACCACATCAACGTCGCGCTGATGTAGGGCCCACCTCTGGAGACATGGAACGCACGTTGCGGTACGCTATGACCCCTATACGACCGGCAATGAGAGCAAATTTACAGAATGGAACACCAGCCAAAAGATACCGGGGTTGCAATTCGACCCCAATGCTGAAACGTTCGCGATGCCAGTTCCATTCTATCCTGTTCGATGATCTTTTCTCCCAAGCTCTCTGGGGGGATCGTGTGTGTCGCGTTCTGTTTTCTCTTGAGGCGCTCGGAAATTAGAGAACGGTAGTTTCTGGAACTATTTCGGCCCTTCGAACATCCATATTTTCAAAAATATCTTAAAATAGCTCCATAGACCCCAACTCCATGGAATAACAACAGGGGCCAGTTGTTCCAAGGAGCTACCTCCTGGAGCTATCGGCCCAAAATAGTTCCAAAAACCCCATTTACTCCACGAACTACGTTCTCTATTATCGCCATAAGTGGAAACTCGTTCAAGTGGTTTGCACTTAGAGCCGAGGACCTGGTAGTCCTGGAGGCGACGGGAGAACCGATAGTATCGGTCGATACAACATTCGAGCTGTTGCATGCCCGTACTTATTGGGCTTGGAACCGCGAAGCCTCATG
>JAIKVD010000422.1:0-19911 GCA_024679075.1 Phytophthora uliginosa
CTCTGTCAAACAGCGGAGCTCGATCTGCCTTTACCAGCTCTCACACTCCCACTTCGAGGTCCGCCACTTAGTCTTCTGTTAGGCGGCACGGCTTTCCATGACAGGTAGCGGCACAACATTTAATTGTTCCCGCAGTTTGCAAAACTGCGTTGACCCAAGCGGCTTCGTGAAAATGTCTGCGAGCATATCAGTTGTAGGACAGTACCGTACATAAAAATATCCACGTTCATACAGGTCTCTCACTTCGTGATACTTCAAGTCAACACCCTTAATTTGGAGTTGCCCTTCGTGGCCTTGATGACTTTGATCGTCGACTGATTGTCTGGAAACAACTCAGTCGGACGACGCCGGCGAAGGTTTAATTCTTCGCAAAGAGTGTGTGTCCAAACGATCATCACAGAACACTCAGCGGCAGCAATAAACTCGGTACTGCAGGTGTCATCATGGGTAATCGACTGTTTGTGACTCTTGTAGGCGTAAGTACATCCGTTCATCTGAAGAACAAAACCCGTGATCGATCTGCGATCATCCTTTTCACTACCAAGATCCGCATCAGCATAAGCCGTAAAATGCAAATCAGGATCGACAGATTTCTTCCACAACAGTCCATAATCACGAGTGCCTTTTAGATAACGTAGTACACGCTTTGCCATCACAAAGTGTTCCATGTTCCTTGGTGTACTTGCTCATGTACTTGCCAAGGGTTCGTACTGCATTCGCGATTTCCGGGCGCGTACATTGCACTAGGTACTGTAGCCAACCAACCAACTCTCGGTATGGTATGTTAGGGTCGTTAACCCTAGGTTCATCCTCCGCTACAGGTTCAGGAAGATTCCCCAGAGCTTGAGGAGCAGCATCAGGCCGACAGTTTTCCATGCCAAAACGTTTGAGCAATTTGTCAATGTAGCCTCGTTGTGACATCCACAACGCCTCACCAGGAACGTAGGAAATCTCCATGTGCAATAAATCTGTAACGGGACCCAGATCTTAAGATCTTTGATCTTAAATTTGGCTTGAAGTTCACGCAGAACCAGCTCAATGTTATCGTCTGTACCCACGATACCCCACCAAATCATCAACATAAACTGCGACAAATATCGGGCTGCCTCCCACTGAGCGAGTGTAGATGCCTCCGTCCATCTTGGTCCGACCAAAGCCACACTGCCTCAAATATTTGTCCAGCGTCTGATACCATATCAATGGTGCCTGTTTCAATCCGTATAAACTGCGCAACAGTTTACACACACGACCCGAACCATCGTCAAAATACTCAGGCATTTCCATGTATATTTCGACATCGTCATCAATCGGAACGCAGTCACAAAGTCAACGTGACGAGCGGAAAGTCCCAAGTGCAGCGCCAGCAACAGAATAAACTTCACTGCTTCCTGGGCGACCACCGGTGAATACGTCTCCCAGTAATCGACACCATATCGCTGCTGACATCCTTTGATTGTAATCCTGGCTCGGTGACGAACAACATTTCCTTGTGCATCACGCTTCTTCACTAGAACCCATTTTCCAGTTAGCACATTCTTGTCTTTTGGTCTCTCCACTAACTTCCATGTATTATTCCGCATGAGGTCTCCATACTCTTTCTCCAGTGCTTCAATCCATTTGTCTGCATCTGGTCCAGATAATACTTCGTCCACAGTCTGTGGCTCCATCAAAGAATTGACGGCCTCGATTATCAGACTTGCAGGCAGTTCCACCTCAAAATCTTTATACTTCGGATTTGGTCGTCGACTGCGAGTCGAGCGTCGAAACGACTCAGCAGTATCGTTTTTGCTCTTCTTCATCTTCATCGCTCCCACTGTCGCTAAGCGCATTAGCAACATCCGTCATCGGAATAGCAGGGTCTCCAGATGCGATAGGGATTGACATCTTCTCCTCGAGATCATCATCTTCAGCTGCGTCGAGATCGACATCACTATCAACCTCACCGTCCGCCACTCCTTCCCCCAACGAAGGTGAGGTTCCTCGCGATATCTCAGGCAGCTGACCAACAAGAGGATTGCTGTTAAGCACATCCGGCTGGTCTCGCATATCCTGACCGACATCTGCCTCAGCTCGTATCGCACGCAGAGGGTTAGCCCTACGCACTAACGGCTGATCCTCCACCGCAGCAGGAGGAGTTACCTCAGGACATCTCAACGGAACTGCGCCAGGCGCATCTGCACAAACCGGAGTATCCACCTCAGTGTGAATAGTGGCAGCGGTATCATCGTCGCAACGGCGGCGCTTTGAAGCATGTTCATCAGAGGTTGGTGCACTAGTGTCACTCGTTGCACCAGTCACCGGTAGCCGTACAAAAGGAATCACACCAGGCAGAGCGCGTTTACGCCCTTTACCATAGCGATTAGCGAGCAACCAATCCACATAACCTCGGTCAACGGTCCACCCTTCATGAAACTCCACCGATCGAACCTCCTGCACATCACCAGTAATCATGCTCAGCACACGAACACTTTCCGAGTGCTTGGCGAATCCCATAAACAAACCAGCCTTGCCAGGATTCTCTAGTTTATTCTTGCGAAGCTTCTTTGGTGTGAACACAAATACTAGACAGCCCCAAGTCCGCAACTTGGACACATCTGGCCGCTCACCAAAGCGCCTGAAGTATGGCGTCTCACCCTTCAAAGCCTTCGTAGCCGAAATGTTCCTCACTTCAATCGCAAAGCCAAATGCCTCCCCCCACAGAAGGTATGGCATGTTTGCAGCCGTTAAAACGCAGCGTACTTGAGCTGCCACGACACCATTCATTCTCTCCACCAGTCCATTTTCTTCTGGACTGTAACTGTTCGTCCAGGTATACTAGATGCCATGAGCAGAGAGGAATGCTTTCAACTTGTTGTTGAGGAGTTCATAGCCTTGATCAGAATTGAACACTTCGATCTCTCGGTGTTGTGCTACAAACCACTTTAATTGTGCTAATACCACCTCCGAGGCATCTTCCTTCCGTCTCATCAAGAAGACCCACAAGTAGCGAGTTACCTCATCCTGCACGAGCTGGAAGTGTGAAAATCGATCGTATGTCACAATGCCCATATGACACATGTCCCACATAATCTTCTGAAATGGTCTCTTGGCACGGCGAGTCTTTGTTTTCTTATAGGACATTCTTGTCATCTTCACTGCTCTACAGCTCCAGCACGGAGTGTCAATGTTGTCTTTCAACGCATCACTAATTCCAGTAGCCACTTGTTGACGAGCCATCTGCTTCAGCATCGGCAGATTCAACTGTGCGAATCTAAGGTGCCAACGCACCAGAGAATCTTCATCATACTGCCTAGCATCAGCAGCACCACCACGCTTATCAACAGGGGCGGCGGCTTGATTACCATCATCAGCAATAGCACAGTGATCATCACCAGCAGCAGCACGGTGAACATCATGAGCAACAGCGCGTTCAGCATCATTAGCAGTAGTGCATTGATGTACCGATGGCACGCGATAGACAATACTAGCTGTAGTCTTCAAGCGGTATCTGCCGCGAGACTTCACCAGCAGCAATTTTAGACGTCCTTTGGACAACCAGGCAACGCGTTGTGAATCACGAAACCCAGTCTTGAAATTCCATCCGTCTTTCTCCATCACATCCAGACTTAGTAAATTATCGGGCGCCGCAGGCTTAAGCAGAACGTTATCTAACTGCAAAACCGCTTCTTGGTGCGGTTGCTTGTTGTTGCGACCACGAATCTGCACATTTCCAACCTTATCATCACCCGATATACCACCATCATAGCTCTGAAAGACATGTGCGGAATCATTCCGCAAATGTGACAGCACGTCTTGTCGGTTGCAAACATGTACATCACTTGCGGAGTCTAATGCCCATTCGACATCACCTCCACGTGAATCACGCACGGAACTAACCACTAGACTCCCGCGAGAGATACAACCAACAGCAGCCACTTTCCTTTTCTTACTGTCGCCCTGGTTTCCAGACTTGTTCTGCCAACGCTTTCGCTCAGATGTAGCAGAGTCTTTTCCAGCACTCTCATCATCAGAAGCATTTCGTTCGGGGCAATTAGGTCGCAAGTGACCAACTTCACCGCAGTGAAAACAGGTTCGGGTTTCTTCTTTGTCACTCTTATTTCCACTTGCTTTGCCAACTTGCTTCCATCCATTCTGGTTCTTCTTACCGCGGCTGGCTCGCTTCCGCTTGCCTTTGTCTTGGTTTTCTTTCTGCTGCTTCGACGGTGCAGAGTTCTTCTTCCTACACGCAGGAACGCCAGCAGGCTTCTGCTCCTCAGTACCTATTTTCTCATCCAGGGCTGATTCAGCGCGTAGCGCATTCATAACTTGCGTAGCGGTAGGCACAGGACGATCAGCACCACCATCCCGACGTACGACATAATGTTTTGAGAACTGGCGAACCACATCACGATGGGTACGTGCCACATGACCTAACAAAGTCTCTGGATAGTCTTCATCAGTCACGCACTTGCCGTAGTGAAGTACTTGTCGTCGCAGCGACTCCATCTCACGCAGCCACTGATCCATGTTCTTCTCAGATGTAAACACATTAGAGTAGAACTCTGCGCGAGCGAAGATGTAATTGGAGTACTCCCGCTTTGTCTGCTTATCAACAAAGCGGCTCCACATCGCATGAGCATTTTCCTCTTGACATATCATCTCAGCGTCCTGTGCAGGCACACCAGATAAAATCGCTTCACGGGCAACATTATCTTTCGCTGCAAAACTCAACATCTGCACTGGATCGTTCCGGTCCAAGGTCCCATCCACAACACTCCAACAATCCATGCGAGTCAAGAAAGTTCGAAGCTGGACGGCATAGAGATCAAAGCTTCCTTTCATTTTGGGCACGTTATCCATTTTCACCGGAACAGCAGCTAATCCAGCCCGAGGAAAGCCATATCCAGCATATCCAACTCGTCCGGGCGGGAATGCACCAAAATTGAAGCCACCGGCGACACTGTAGCCTCCTCCGCTGAAGTTAGGTACACTCGGTACACCTACACCCGTAACCATACCAGGACTTGGTACACTACCAGCGATCCCAGCTCCATAACTGCCTCCAGTACTTGTCACTGCTCCGGTTCCAGTCACAGCACCAGCACTAACGACACAACCAGCACTCACTGCGCTTGTAGCAGCAGTCATCACAGGAGCGACTCCAGAAGTCACTGCCGAAGCACTAGTCGTCGTAGTAGTTGAAGTTGTAGTAAAAGCAGACGAAGTCAAACCACCTTGACCACCGGAAGCAGCTGTAGAGGTATTCAGCGGCAGGTTCAATCCAGCCATAGTTCTTCTAAGCTCCACGAATGAAGTCCGTAGGGTCCCAGCACCTTGGGCTCATAACCTGAGGGCACACGCAGTTGGACTGAAGCGCTTCCGAGAGCTTAGTATTGCTTGCCGAGGAAGACCAGACACGAGAACGAACACCAGCTAGCTTTGTCCACGGAAAGAATGGGATTGAGGAGGAGAAAACCTCGCAGGTGACAACCCCCTCTTGGTTAGACTATACTATACTAGCCTCAGTATGACCGTTAGTCAAGCTCTCCAACGGTGGGCTACATACTAAAGCTCAATTAACCACGAGAGCTCTGTCAAACAGCGGAGCTCGATCTGCCTTTACCAGCTCTCACATCTCCTCTGTGGTCTGCACTGCACGTCGTGCCTGTTGCTGGATACGATTGTGTTCTCCCTCATTCTCCCGTTCGACAGGCGTTTGTTGCGCACGGCGCTCTTGTTTACGGATACGCTCGACCGCTCTCACCGCGATACGCTGCTCCTCTGTCCTTCGAGCCCTTGAAGCTTGAGCACGTTCTCTGTTTTTAGCTTTCGTGCGTTCCTTCTGAGAAGCGGACATGTTGGCTCTGCGAATACGGGCCCGTTCCGCATTCCGTGCTCGTGAAGCAGCCGCCCGGTCAGGAGAAGACAGGATGGGGGCTGCTGCCGACATAGCTGCTGACTCTGTGGCGTGTTGTCCCTCAGCGTATGCCGCGGCGAAACGGCGCTGGTGGTCGGCTAGATCGTCCTCTTCCTGCTTGCCACCTGCTCCACAGTAGCCCCATCAGTCATCACGACGTCTGCAAAGTTAGCCGCAGGAGCGTCGTCATCAGCTGCGTCTATGCTGAGAGCTGCAAATTCCTTGTCCAAGTTGCGTTTATGGTAGTTTCTCCTTTTCCTTCGTTTCTTTCTGTCGTTCGCGTCTTCAGGTCCGGCAGGTGTCGCGTTCACGACCGCGTTTTGGTGCAGGGCTTCTTCGATTTCGCTCCGCGTGCGCTTGCGTTTGGGGGGCATGACGCCCTGCGCACACGAAACAGAATAATACAACAGAACGTGTTAGAAGGAATGTGAAAGTAAACATAAAATCCAAATAACTGCAAATAACTCCAATTCAGTCAGAATGGCAGCACGCGACTCAACAGAATTCCGACTTCGCCGTCGAAACAAATCCAACCGCGTTTGACCAACCGCATGAATGCGATGCCGTCGTTATAATCCTATATCCCAGGAACGATTCACAGACCAAGCGACGGTAAAACTCCTCATATAGCCGAGCTTCCATTCCAATTGTTCTTTTTTCATTCTTTCTTTTGTGCACCGCACCTCCTCGTTTACCACCTCAAAGCACGACTCGCCAGCGTTGCCTCTCAATACCTTTGGAGAAAACAACAGCGAGCTTCTTTGGTGCTGAAGCGTCAGCTCATCGCACGTATTATTTTGTCACTTCCATTGGTGACAGTGTGTGAGCCTCGGCTTGATGCCACTGAGCTTATTCAGCCCAGGCAATTAACAGTTTTGGTTGTAGAGGGGTAATGGGTCAGCTGTTGGTGTTTTCTTTTTAAATTGGAACTTCCACTGGCATCATAAAAGCTGAAGGATCACTCAATCCGCTAGGCGCACCCGGAACTCAAGACTATTAGACAACGTGCACCCACGCAGTCAAAGTCTACACTCAAAGTCTACACAGATCGGACTCGCTATAGGCGTCGTAGTACTATCCATCGAATAGCATGAAGCCACCCCAGAGAACGGACCCCAATACCACCGCCTCGAAAAGGTGTCCTTGTTCTTGCGAAGAGACGGCCTTGTTCTTGTAGGGCGTTGGGTATAATAGGTTGCCGCACGCCCGCCAAGCCCCCTTCCATAATAAACCAATCACTTTCCCGCCTTCAACGGGCCTCACAGCCCGGAGTGGTATTCATTGCTCAAAGTGCCGTTGGAATTGCCGGGTTGGGGCAGGCGTACGGTGGAAGTGGTCCTTTGCGTATTCCACCCATGCACATCCCTCTAGATTTCGGGGGCTAATCGTCCAGGGACGTGTAAGGGCTTAAGGAATCGCTCGGCGGAAAGGTGTCCGTTAAGTATGGCCAATAGGCAGACGCTAAGTGTGCTCTCGCGCAGAGTGGGCGGTGGGTTAAATACTCTTTAATAAACAGTACTAATTAAGACTAAGAATAGTCCAAACAGTTCAGTTTATTATTTTCTAAAACCCTAAAACCCGTTAGCACGCGTCCCCTGGACAGGAACCCCCCTCCCACCCAGGCAATTAAACATTACCCTAACCTCTCCCCAGGGACCTCAGACCACCATGGCATGGTTGTGGATACTCAGGTTAATATGCAGTACACGCAGCGTACCTTGACGGTGAGGTGTCCGCGCGCGCGTCCGGGTTCGAAATGGGGGCAAAGTTTACATTCAGACCTAAATGACTCAGTAAAGTGCGATTGGTGTAGTCCACAAAAACATTGTTTTAGCCAATGGGGGCCGCCTTCGCTGCGCTCGGCAGCTTTAGGGCCAATGGGGGGCCGCCTTCGGTGTCCAAGGCAGCCAATAGGGTGCCGCCGTCACTGCGCTCGGCGGCCCATGTACCCATGTTACGCACCGCCTGACACACACACACGCAGCCTTGACGGTGGCTCTTGTAGATGTTTAGGATGCTGGAATTGGCATGGGAGACGCCTCAAGTAGTGTACTCCCTATACACTGACTGTATAGTCAGCTATACAGGCAAATAACAGTTAGTTAGTGTCTAGTAAATTTTGCTAACATGTGTGTGCTGAACGAGCAATACCAATTTTCGAACCAAAATCGGATATTATTAAATGTTTTTATATGTTCGAATAACGTTTCCTGCATCGTTCGGGGCAACCTCCTATTTCATATTTTAAGAGATAAGGCGCTTCCAAATACAGCTTGTGGTTCACTTTGTCCCAAACCTGTAGTACAATCACATGAGGCGTGGCCAACTTGGCACTATTTGCTATTTGAGAGGAACGAGCTGTAGTTACAAGTGCGGATTGTCCCATCCGTTACACTATTTTATTTTTTCATAGCCCTCTCATCCCGGCAAACACCCCAGCGCTGCTCTCGTAGACCGCTCATTCTTCAAACCATCTCCTCCATCTCCAGTCTTCATTTCGCCACAGACTGTCCAGACCACATTGTTCCAATCTGCAATGGTGCTGAACGTGTTCGATCTTCTCCAAGCCTCGAAGAAGATGTCGGACCCGTCCAAGTTCGACATCAACGTCTATATGCAAGATAAAGTCGGGGATATGGGCAAGTACCGTCATTGTGGGCGTATTGTACCATGGTCGCGATCTCGCGTCATCTCACACAAGCGTGCCAACTGCGACAGAATATCGGCGGCGGAGAAGGAGTTCTTTCATGCGCAACATGCGCTGAAGGTGATTCCAACTGGGAAAAGAGAAAGACAAGTGGTTGAGCCCGAGCCTCGCAAGCAAGCCTGCGTGCAGAAGACTGCAACTTCGTGGCTGGACCAACTGACAGTTGGAGAGCGTGACGCGATTACGAGGGCGCTTGCCTCGATGTTCTTCCGGACTGGAATTCCCTTCCGTGTTGTCGAGTCGGCTTCGATGAAGGCGTTGTTGACGTGTATGCGACCTGCATACGCGCGGCACATTCCCACAGCCAAAACACTATCTGGATCGTTCCTTCTCGAGCAGTATACTGAGCTGTGGGACGTCGGCCAGACGTTTATTGCCGAAGCAACCTCATACACACTGATCAGTGATGGATGGTCAAACTCCAGAAATGAGCACCAGGTGAACTACATCGTCATTATTCCCGGCCACAAGCCCTTTTTCTTGAAGAGCGTCTCCACCGCTGGTATTCCACAGACGTCAGGACGAATTGCGGCAGACATAATCGAAGTCATCAAGGAGCTGGGGCCGTCTAAGTGTGTCGCTGTGATAACTGATAACGCCCCCAACATGCGCGGCGCTTGGAAAATCATCGAGCAAGAATACCCTCTCGTGATTGCCAATGGCTGTGCGGCGCACGTAATGAATCTGCTGATCAAGGACATTTGCAACATGGAAGAGTTTCGTGAAACTTTGGCGGACGCGATGACGGTGATTACGTTTGTGCGAAATCACCAGCACGTGTTGGCCGCTTTCCAAGCCAAACGCCAGCAGTACCAGATCAAGCACGATCTTGTTATGGTGGTCCCCACGCGCTGGTATTCACACTACAACGCCTGCAGATACCTTCGTGCTGCTAAGTTTGCGTGCAAGCCTTGCTAGAGGAGGATACGATCTCTGTTCTGGATGCAATTCAAACCCAAGAACCTGTGACCAAGTTCAAGCTGCTGGTTGGAAGCCCGACATTTTGGACGCGTCTTCGAAAGCTGACTTCTGTGCTGAAATTCCCCAGCGAAATTATCGGGAAGTTTGAAAAAGACGACTGCGATCTCTTCGAAGTGTATTACTACTTTACACAGCTGCAAGCATCGTGGGAGAAGAAGCTCGCTCTCGAAACCGCGCTAACTCGCCAACTCAAGGCTGCAGGGGACGCAAGGTGGAAGTTCGTTCACACCGATTCCATGGGTTTCGCGTTCATGCTTACGCCCAAATCGGTGACGATGAAGTGGCTCCCACACGACAAAATCATGACGAAGAACGAGCTGATTGCGTATATCAACTCGTTTTTCGAAAGGGAAGAGGCCAAAGCATGCGTCGATGAGTTGAACGCGTTTCTCTCGATGTATCCTACACGTTCAGTCGCGGAGCTGAACGAGTACAACACGCTGTCTGGGATGCAATACTGGGCTCAGTATGGGCTGTCCGAGTTTCCGCTGCTGGCGTCAGTTGCAGTACGTGTTTTCACAGTACCAACTTCGTCTGCCGCCGCAGAACGTGTATGGACCATTTTTTCCTACCTGCACACCAAGCGCAGGAATCGAATGACGATGGGGAAGCTTGAAAAGTTGGCGTTCGTGTACATCAACCATTTTTTGCTGGACGAAGTTGACAAGTACGACTACCTGAAAGCATACCTGGAGGGTGAGGACGATGACGATGATGATGATGAAGAAAGCGAGCAGGAAGAGGAAGAGAGTGGGGCACAAGCATCCGAACTGCGTGTTTAAGGGATCAGGCTTTCATGGTACCCTCCACGAAACTACATGATCTAGGCAATTCGGACTTCTAGATTTAAGAAATCTCTGCATTCAATCCATAAGATTCAATATACAACTCTTGCACGTTACGATTCCGTCGAAAAGTTTAAAATGTTAAATTTTAGCGAAGTTATAAGCCCAAACGCGAATAGTATCTTACATAATTGAAGTTGAAGCCTGTAGCCAATAGTAATGTTTTGTTTGAATTGCTGCATATCTAATAAAAGGAATCATGTACCAAAACATTGTCTGGTATAAAAATAAAGCGAGACCTGTCATATATTGCCGATATATATAGTATACATACAGAAGTGTGTTCAAGGCAATGCTCACTTTGGAAGGAACTTCCAGTATGGTACGGCCTAGTCGTCGCCAGCGGGCAGCACGGGCACGCCGTAGAGATGCCATAAACGGCAGGCTAGTCAGCGAAGAGGAACATGCCCTGCCCAATCCCGAAATCGAGGAACGCGACGATCCCGAACCTGTTCATTACGACCCTGCTGATGATTCCGACGCTGTTATGCCTATCTACGACCTCTTCAACAACGAAGACGACTCACCGCCTGTTGGAATATATTATCTCGAGTCACCGATAGCCGACAGGATAGATAGTGAGGCAAGGTCCTCTTTTAGCAGCAATGACGGCGATGCGTTTGTCGTCGAAAGTGTTTACGCACGGAAAACAGTGGATATGCAGCGGCTTTATCTCATTAAATGGGTCGGATGGGAAATACCGACATGGAACTTGGCTCGTCACACTCCTATAGACATGATCGATGAGTTCGAGAGTTCGGAGCTTAATTCGGCATGGCCCGAATACATTTCTCTCGAGGACGGACCTCAAGGCCGCAGAGTGTTTAGATTGCTTCAGTAAGTCCTTCATCGAAGTCAACTTTTAACTTTAATATATCGCATGATTATTCTCCTGCTGCTAACTTGCCTACTTACAGTCAGCTAACACGCCACTAACAGTTAGTTGGTGTCTAATAAATTTTACTTACAGCAAAACGCCCCACACTAGCCTCAAGTAAGTTGTCTGTCAACGGTGCAGCTTGAAGGTGGATGTGACAATGAACAGTCTTTATGAAGTGAGATCATTGTTGCGATGCATTCTTACCCTGGCAACCAGCTTCCCGTACTTCAGCGAAGAGATTGACGATTTCCACTATGCAGCCTAGATGAGTTTTAAGTGGCCTTCTCTTTGAGCTTAATTACTGTCCTATAGATCTATGCAGTCTAGATCGCCGACGTTTCCGCTCCTTCCGCGCGCTCCGACGCGCTGCTTCGTATTTTGCGGCGGCGGTCGGGTTGTCAAGTGAGGTCAACGGACTGACCATTGGGATGAAGTAAACCTTTTAGATGACCTAGGGTATTCTTTTTGGAATGGGTATTCTATTTGGTAGAATCCGCTAAAATAGTATGATGATCGCTGTATTCCATGGCAGAGCCAGGGAATTGTGTTTTCCACTTCAAAGTTGTACTTCCGGTATACCGGTTACATACCGGTACAGGGGCGGTGACTACTAGCCGCTCACCGCAGACCAACCGATGGACGCGTGGCGTTCTCCCTCACTTTGGAATTCAGACCAACAAGCAATCAAGCAAGTCCCGCCTCTCCTCGTCCCTTATCGGACTGAGCTGATGGTCATTGCATACGCTCCCATTAACCCTTGTAGCCCCGTATTCTGTATCCTACAGAACAGGATTTAATATCCAGCAAACTTGGCTTCTACTTTAAACTTCGCATATAGGTTTTTGTATAGTAGATATTTAACACATCTTCCTGTCGGATCGGCGATGGGTAGATAGACGAGGTTTCTTCTCTGGCAATAGAAAGACGGATATAACCCCCCGACAGGTTTGAAAATCATGGTAGAAGCCCAAAACGCCACCTGTCAGCCACTACATCTTTCCTTCAGTTCACGAAGAACATCCCCGGAGCGTACCGACCAAGCCGCGGTGGTGTGAGCCCAATCAGGAGAAACGTAACGAGCAGGAGCACTCGCGGATGACCAAGGACCAGTGCTACGGATATATGCGAGCTCTACAGTGGGGTGATCGTGTTGGGAGATGAGTACGTTTTGCTTATACTCTATTATTTGGACTAATAATGTTCTGAATGACAGGCAAACGCGGCGTTAAGGCATTTGTGTATCTAGCACTTGACCGGGCCAAGTCAACTCTGTATACGACCATCCGCTGGAGGCCCGACGGACTGACAAGCTGCTACCGCGAGAAGGAACGCCGCCCGCACCTGTGATACCGACTTCGTCAGCTCCAACCGCAACTCCACGATAGATGCCACTGAAGCTACAGAACAATGTGGGCCAAGTTCGTGGCTAAGACGGATACTAGAGCATAAGGTGGGTCAACTGGAATAGCTGCGACGGAAGCTACAGAACAAGGCGACCTGTCTGCGTGGCTCCGACGGGATCTACAGAACCAGCATCTCGACAGGGGAAGCTGCGGCGGCGGCTACAGAACAAGGTAATACGGCGTGTGGGCATGTTTGACGCGGGCGTCGAGGGCATTGTGTGTTGTATGATGGTAGATAATGCAAGATGCGTAGAAATGAATGTATTGATATTCTTGCTATGTGTCTGGAGTTGTATGTAGTGCAATCCGTACGGCCTCGAGAATATAAATAAAACCCCAGACATGTATATGAGGCGATGAGGAGGAGGAACAAGCGTACGACAGTGTGTTCGGTTGGGTCGGTCGTGACCTAGATGCTGTGCTGCTGTTCGCAAGGAAGGAATCGTCCAGTTCCTCCTCACTAATCCGTTAGTTAGGAACTGGGCGATTTCTTCCTCCGTACGCATTGCGGCGTGCTGCCCGCACCAAAAATTGGTGGTTGACGCTTGAAGCCAAAACCGTTGCAGCATTGAAAGGTAATGTCGAGCAACAGGTTTTGAGCGTGCTCTACGCTTGCCACAGCCAATAGAAAATCGCCATTCTGACAGGTGTAGGATACATTGACGATGTTATGTCCACTTTCGTAGCTGTTCTGTTCACGTTGCGCCCAAATCTTAACCGCAAGATGCGAAAGGGCTTACAACAGCAAATCTTTGACAGGTTTTGAAGTATACTTTAATCAAGATTAATCTTTATTCTGTAGGATACAGAATAATTCTTCGGACTGAAACTTCGTTTAACCCCCAATGTAGTGGAAATGTACGAAATTTGTACAAATCCTACGGGAATCGGTCCACTTTATCGGGGAATGGATCACGAGAACCGACAACTAAAATCCAAACTAAAACTCCCATTGTTTACTGTGTGCGCC
Source organism: Phytophthora uliginosa (assembly GCA_024679075.1). Taxonomy (NCBI): domain Eukaryota; phylum Oomycota; class Peronosporomycetes; order Peronosporales; family Peronosporaceae; genus Phytophthora; species Phytophthora uliginosa. The sequence continues at coordinate 13,683 of JAIKVD010000422.1, forward strand.
TACTTCATGAACACAAACTATCTCCACGCTACTACTGTACAACTATGTACCCCCACCATCTATCAACATTCCCCACTACTGGTTGATCTGCACGTCGCTCTCCGAGTACTGGCAGAGCGTGCCCGACGGTCCGTCGCCCAGGTTCGATGGCGTGCTGCCGCCCTGCGACCACTGGCACACCTTCACATCGCTGTTGCCATTCGAGGTCTTTACGCGGATGTTGCTCAGGGTGGCATGATGAACCGATCCGCGAGGGACGCCATGGAGCTCGCGAGCTTCAGTTTGGACCAACACAAGAAACCGGCGGCGTTGGCGATCGCAAGTGCAGCGCTGAAGGCAGCGCCGCCACTTGGCGGCAGTATCAAACCCGCTGCTCCCAGGCTGCCCAGTCCGCAGTGCCAGAACATTTTGAGCAGCGACGACGACGATATGAATTCTTTCGGCAGTGCGGCAGCGTTTAAGCGGTACGTGCGGCTCTTTGTCAAGTGCCATGCCCTGCTTTGCGTGGGCAGTGTCTCGTTTGTATGCGTTTTCTTACCGGTTGCCAGTGAATTTGACTTCATTACTGTGTCATGCGACGCCAGCGGATGCTCGACGATTGGAAGTGCACCTACCATCAGCGCGCCGTCACCGACGCCGGAAGACGACCGAGGGTTCCGAAAGAAGTCCCGTGAGAAGATGCGTCGTCAAGAGGTGAATGTCAAGGTATGTGGTCCTCAGGCGTTCCATGGAAACCGCCCAGCAATTTATTCAGCTAATAGGATGGACATTTGCTTGTTGTGCTCAGTTTGAAGAACTCGTGGATCTGCTGGGTCTCTCCAACCGCGTTCGTAAGAGCACCATTTTGCAAGAAGCTGTGTCGGCTATCAAGAGCTTGAAGCGGGAGCGCGACGAGCTGCGTCGGGACCGCGATAGGCTGCAGCAAGAAGTCAGCAAGCTAGCCACTTGCCTGCAGTACTCACATCTCGGGTCCGTGGCGGCGGCAAATGCTGTTGTCATGACCCAGCCGAATCAGCAGCTCCCCCACATGAACCCGTCGGCGCCGCACCTTAACCAGCCGCACGATCGACAAGCAGCAACGGTCTCAAGCGGGATGCAAACAGTACACACGCATCCGCTTAACGTCCCGTGTAACCCGGTATGTAGGCAGGGGCTAGTTCCATTCTGAACGCACTGATTTTTCGCTGTGCGAGTCTTGATTTCTGACTGTGCTTGACGTGATGTGTCCAATGTATGTTGCCAGGGCACTAACTGTTTCCCTCTTAGTTCAGCGTTCTCCAATATCTCGTCCCAGTTGGGGTCACATTCTTCATCAGGATCGTCAGTGTCCGGTCAAGTTATCATTGCCCCGAAATCGTTAAAGCCAGCACCGTCCACCTCATTTACGCCTATAGCCCCCGACACCGAGATGAAGTAAGTTAGCAGCCGTGACATCGCGAGTGGGTGGCTGCGTGTTATTTGGCGCACAAGTAAAGCCACAGAATAATAAAGCAACAGTATTGATCGGCAGCTGAAGAGCGACTACCAAGAATCTGCAGAAGACACAGGGGCGGCATGGAGCTACCAGGTGATTTCAAGGCGCCAGGTAACGTGATGAAAACCGTTGATAATTCTCTTTCAAAAGAAGTGGACGAAAGTGCTCGGAGGCCCCGTGCCACTGGCACTGGCGCGCTCGTCCTGTTTGCGGATGTGTTCATCTGACAACCTTCGTGCTGATATCTGTGCAGTTTGTAGTTGGTAATGCAACTTTGTCCGGTGCAGGCGCTGGTCTCCAGTGAGTTCTACTTCATTTTGTCTGGACGGATTGCTGGGGATCACAGCACTGGAGCTGCCAAAAGCGCGTGCCTGCTGTGGCTGTCTTTTGGTTTCACTTGTAGGCAGCGTCTGCAACAAAACGAAGTTCTTCTTGGCAGGATCCCAATGCATTTTGGCGTCGTAATCCATGCTGAGCTGCCGCATGTGTGAATCCCGGGTTTGTCGCTCATCATGAAGCCTCGCTGACATGGTCATGGGTGCGTGTCTTCGACGGGCGGTGTGCAATTGAGTCCCTGCCTTGGTTTCTGACCTGCAACTCAAGGAAGAAGGCACACGGTTTAGCAGTGGTGAGAGGGAACTGCGCACTGGAAGTTGAAGTGTAAGACGTTGGGCGTAGTCATCTGCAAGAGTGTTCCAGTCACGGACAACAAAGTTTTTCACGAGCGCTGAAAGCATTTTTGGCGGCGCTGCCACCTCGCCAAGGGATGTATCGATTTCGATTTCGCGGTTTAAGAGCCGAGGTTCATCGATGACGGGCGCAGGTTTGATCCCATCTACCCCCGCAAGCAGTTTGACGGGATCGAGATGCGGCAAAAAGGGTCTCTGGAGACCGGCAGGGCCTCGTGGGGTATCGTGAGAGGAAATTTTATTGAGATCCTCCAGCTCCTGCTGTTTTTGCCGTTGGCGCTGTTGCTGGTCTGTGAGTCCCAGTTCGAAAGCTTCGTTCTCCAGCTCTAGCCGTTGTTTCCTGTTGGTGGCTTCACGTTCGGTGAGCGCTCGACGGGAAGCTTCAATTCGTTCCTCACGATGAGCACGTTCAGACGCACACATGATCTGCACTTGATGCACGATGTTGAGTGCACTACTCGCAAGGAAAGCTCGTCCATCCGAGCGTTTTAACGCGTACACCTCGACGTCAGCTGATCCTCCGACTGCCGTGTACGAAACTCGTGCAGTCGAGTCTTCCGGTTCAAGAAGAGCTTCCAATGCTACGATTTCGCCGACCCGAACGGTGTGCAGCTCGATGGTGAATTGAGTTCGACGTCTTGCTTTCTTCAATGCAGCAGCTTTCTGGGTTGTCGAGGGTACGTCGTCCGCATGTGTATCAATCTCGAGCTGTGTAGTGATATTCACCGTTCCGCTGAGAACGAAGAAGCAGTGCGAAAGCGGCGTTACTCCTTCAGTGACCAACACGCTGCCGAAGCTGATTCGACGGAGTTCCAACACCTCGGCCACCTCAACTACTCGAGCTCGTGGCCAGTCCTTGAAGAGAAACACTCGCTGTGTGAAGTTGACCCGCTGCGCCTGTGTGAAGAAGTGCTGGTGAAACCTTTTTAGAGTGCGCGAGTACGCCGCTCGCGATATCTCCCCAAGCTCACAGACAGAACCCGCAGTGGAGCCTGAGCTTGGGTCACCGAAAGCAATCGCCGTGGCTGTACGCACAGCAGCATTTGTGAACATTGCGGTCTCGCCAAAACTCTCGCCGGCACGATACGTGAACATCCGCGGACCCATCAGGTTCATGTCGGGTTTTTCGCGGGTGGAGACACTGGTACGGGGTTTTGGAGCGACGACAGTGAGAATGCTTTGCTTACGCTTTTGTCTATCGGCTTGCTGGGTACGTTTGGCGCCGTAGATCCCGACACTGCCGTCGAGGACAAGGTAGAACACGTCACCTTTATCGCCTTGGTAGAAAATGGCTTCGCCGTCCTGATACTGACTAAAGCGCAAGTAGCGGAGCGCCTCACGCAGAGTGTTATCGTCAACTCCTTGGCAAGTTTTAGGCTGCGTGTGCCGTGCCCAAGCAAGCAGCAAGTCCAACTCAGCGTAGGAAAAGCTGGCCGCCATCCACTTGTCATCGTCATTGCCAAGGCCATTGAGAGGGATGCGACGCTCGTTCGCCAGCATTCGACGCTTGGTTTCGGCTGCAAGCAGCAATTGGCGAGCTTCTTCGTTCACGTCAACGCCTGCTGCGATCAGAGCCTGCAAGTCGACTCGAAGCAGGGTGCTCTCCTTCCACCGACGAAACCCCCGCGCTTCATGACGCCGCATCCAAAGTCCCATTACTGCCTGAAGGATCAATACGTTCTTCTCACCTCGTGGTAGGTGCTCCGGCGAATTGATCGAGGCTGCGACGCCCTTCAGTAAATCTTCGAGGTGGTCATCACTTGCTGCCAACACATCCCTCGTCGACCTCGTGAAAGCTGTAGCCGAGAGATGTCTGGAGCTGGTGCGACGAAGCAGACCACGACCACGACCACCACCATTATTGCGCGCGTGAGCAATGGACTGCTGGACAAGGAAGTGCTCACGGTTCTGGCCACGCTGCAGCAGAGACACTCGAGTTGGTTGCAACAAGGCTGCCAATCCTGAGGTGGAATTGTTCACCGCGGCTGAGCTCCCGGACTTGGCTACCGGGTCACCTTTGCGAGCCGAGGCTGGTGCAGCCATGCTTGAAGATGCCGCCATCTCGACAAGCACGTCCAACGACGACTACAACCGGTAAATTTAGCAGGAAGCACGGCAGGACATCGCGTCGAGTGTGACGCACGCGAAATGGACAATTATGGACACTTTGTTGTTGGCGTTGAGTGTTTTTTATTGAGAAGCTGATAAAATGAAGCGGGCGTGCTGAAGTGCGCCAGCAGCCGGCTAACTGCGTGTATGTGTAGATAGTGAGCTCAGCTAGTCAAGCAGGACTCTCCCCCACTCTCCATTTAGTTGCGCGTGGCGTCGAAGGTTTCCTTGACCTTGTCCATGAAGTCCTCCGTGTACAGGTAGTGGTCCGGGGTCACGTTGGAGCCGTGGACGCAGATGGCCAGGTCCTTGGTCATGTGGCCAGCCTCCACCGTCTTGATCACGGCGTCCTCCAGGCCCAGGGAGAAGTCAATGAGCTCCTGGTTGCCGTCGAGCTTGCCACGGTGGGCAAGGCCACGCGTCCAGGCGTAGATCGAGGCAATGGGGTTGGTGCTCGTCTTCTTGCCCTGCTGGTACTGGCGCCAGTGGCGCGTGACCGTGCCGTGGGCGGCCTCGGCCTCCACCGTCTTTCCATCGGGGGCGACCAGCACGCTGGTCATGAGGCCGAGCGAGCCGTAGCCCTGGGCCACGATGTCCGACTGCACGTCACCGTCGTAGTTCTTGCAGGCCCAGACGAAGCCGCCGTCGCTCTTGAGCGCCTGGGCGACCATGTCGTCGATGAGGCGGTGCGTGTACGAGATGCCGGCGGCGTCATACTTGGCCTTGAACTCGTTCTGGTACACCTCCTCGAAGATGTCCTTGAAGCGGCCGTCGTACTTCTTGAGGATCGTGTTCTTGGTGGACAGGTACAGGTCCTGGTTCTTGCTCAGCGCGAAGGACAGGCACGACTTGGCGAAGCCGTAGATGCTCTCGTCCGTGTTGTACATGGCCAGGCCGACGCCGGGGCCCTTGAAGTCGTAGACCTCGAGCGTGGTCTTCTCGCTGCCGTCCGCGGGGGTGTAGACCACCTCGAACTTGCCCGGGCCGGGCGCGATGAAGTCCGTGCTCTTGTACTGGTCGCCGAAGGCGTGGCGGCCCACGACGATGGGCTTCTTCCAGCCGGGCACGAGGCGCGGCACGTTGGAGATCACGATGGGCTCGCGGAAGACCGTGCCGTTGAGGATGTTGCGGATGGTGCCGTTGGGCGAGCGCCACATCTGCTTGAGCTTGAACTCCTCCACGCGCTGCTCGTCGGGCGTGATGGTGGCGCACTTGATGCCCACGTGGTGCTCCTGGATGGCGTGCGCGGCGTCGATGGTCACCTGGTCGTTGGTGGCGTCGCGGTGCGGCAGGCCCAGGTCGAAGTATTCGATGTCCAGATCCAGGTACGGGTGGATGTACTTGTCCTTGATCTGCGACCAGATGACGCGCGTCATCTCATCGCCGTCCAGCTCCACGATGGGCTTGTGTACCTTGATCTTCTGGCTGGTGGCGAAGCCGCGGCGCGCCGGGGCGGCCATCGAGCGGACGGTCTTGGCGAACATGGCGACGGGACGGAGGAGGTCTGACTGACTGGGGTCTGATTGGAGAGTGAGCGAGCTCCAGTCTCCAGTCCAGGGGGGCTCAGCTGAGCCGCACGCTCCGTCCAATCTTGTTTAGAACTTCAGCGCCCTTTTTCTGGAGGTGATGTACGTCACACAAACACATTTGGTGGCTGTGATTGGCCGAAAGAGCGTGCTCACCCTACCCAAGACGTTAAACTGGTGTTTGGGGGGAGCAAGGGAAGTGCGGCGTGGCACAAAGCTGCAATCTCGGCCTCTCGTTCACTGCTCCCTTCGTCTGCGGGTGAATCGCAACTTCCATCATCATGCATTTACATCTCACACACGGTCTGTATGTATCTCTCTGTGCCTACCAATTGACAATTGAATGCGACGGCCCCCTAGATGATCTGAGACTCGGGCTCCACGGGCGTGGTCGGCACCGAGCCCTCCACGGGGCTGCCAGGGCTCATGGG
>JAIKVD010000423.1:0-19906 GCA_024679075.1 Phytophthora uliginosa
GGAGCTCAGCGCCGGCGTCTCCAGGATCTCCTCCTCGGCGGCGTCCTCGGCGCGCACCAGCGCACTCACGGCGCGGCTCTTGCGTCCTCCTCCACTGCTCTTGCGGGCCATGGCTGGTTACTGCGCTGCTGCTGGTGGAAGTGGCCAAGAGCTACCTACGTCTTGAGCAATGGCCCAGAATTGGTTGGCCTCGACGTCTGCGTGGAGCACACCAGAAACCTCGCGTGAGTGACGAGAAGAGTGACTGTAGCCATTCGACCACTTCAACTTGCCGTGCATTGATTAGGACGGGATCTGCCAGGCGGTCTCGTTCGTGACGCGGTTGACGTAGTACGTCTGCTGCGTGGCCGGGTCGAACACTTCTTCCCATTGAGCTGCGGCGGTGCGTTGCTGCGCTGTGAAGGCCTCGGTCGGGTAGTTGTATCCGTCTGTAGCTGACGGCTGGTAGCTGGAGGCAGGTTGACCTTGTTGCCACTGCTCTGTAGCGTTGTATGCGTTGTAGTCTCCACCATTAGCGTACCAAGCAGCGTTGGGGTCGATCGACGGCTGCGACTCGGCATAGTTGACAGCGCCGTCGTAGCCCCATCCACTGTTGTCAGTAGCAGCCTCAGCATTGCTCCCGTAGTCCGTAGCCGCTGACCCATAGCCTGAAATGTCGTACGCGCTGTACTCCGTCCCGTACCAGTTCGAGGGGCCCGAACCGTTGATGTTGCCGCCAGCGTAGCCTCCACTTCCGTAGTAGCTACTGCTATCAACGAGGCCGGCAGTTCCTCCTGCCATCATGGGGGAAGTTTCCAGCACGGGAGAGCCGCTATACCCGTAGTCGTAGCCTACCGGATAGCTCGCTGAATATCCTTCGTACCCCGTCCAGGTCTCCGCAGCGTTAGCCGGATCCGAAGGGTAGTAGTTGTAGTTGTAATATGGGTCCGTGGTTGGCCACGCTGACGGCCACGCCTGCTCTGTAGCAGTGCTAGGCGCTGGATCAGTCGTAGCTGGAATTTCAGCACCATCCAGGGGAGGGTCTCGAGTGTCAACTGCAGTGACAGCATTTTCTCCCTGGCGATTCACTTCTTCCTTTTGTTTCTGCTTCCCTTCGATCTCCTTCCGTTGCTTCACGTATTCTTTGGCGCGCTGACGTTGCGCTGCTCGCTTACTTCGTGCCAACATCTTGAGCCGCTTCCACTCCCAGAATCTCTCGGCCCTGTTCAAATCACAACAAACTCATCAACAATCCCTTCACTCAATTGGGCATAGGACAACTCAACGTACAGTGAGTGATTAATCCACACGGTTCTCTTCGGATCCAGCGAAAACTCCACGAGGAACATTGCAACTGGAACATCCTCCACAGCGTCCTCCTCTTCGTCTGCAGCTTTGCGAGACTTCTTTTTGGGCAGTGGTGGGTCATACGCCTGTGCCAGAGGGATCGTGTTTTCGGTGACCAATTGTTTCGGGTGCACGTCCGCCAGCCACGTTGTATCTGACGCCTTGGGCTCAGTTCCTGAATCCTGTGCTTCGTTGTCTGCCTCATCCTCATTTTTGCTCCAATGCTCAAGCTGTCGCCACGCACACAACGCACGTTCCGCTGGCTGAGCTTCTTGCGGGGTTAGCTTCTTCAACCGAAGTGTCTGTCGGTTGCGAATCCAGCCGCGAAGGTCTTCGCTCGTCCAGATCTCGTTTGACCCAGGATGAAGTAAACCAAGACCTGGCAGCGGGATCCCCACTCTCACGTACTCGTCGGTAAGCAATCCAAAGAACCTGGCACGGATGGATAATTGTCGACGTGCCAAGGCATGCAAAGTGCGAAGTCTTCGCTGTACGGGTGTGTCAGTGCTAAGCGGTGGTGCCATTCCCAGCGCATGTTTTGCTCGGTACGCCATTCGCTTCGCTAACTGAGCGTCCTCTTGACGACGCAGCCACAGGTCACTCTTCTCCTTGCGTCGAGCATCAACTATGCGTTTAGCCCGAAGAATTGGGGCTCGAGACCTCCAGAATGTCTGAATCTTTCGTGCGCACCGCTCCTGACGAGCTCGCAGCGCCCGAGCACGCATTTTATCCAGGTCTCTACGCTCTCGAGCTTCCTGTTCTTCCTGTAGGCGCTTGGTACGCTCACGTCTGCCCAACGTTTGAAGAGGAACGGGACGCAGTTCGCCGCAACTTTCCTTCGGATGAGATTGAAGAGCGCAGCGTCCACAAACTCGGCGAGGAGGGTCCCCACACGCTTCGCATTCCCATTGAACGGCACCGGCAGCTCCAGCGATTCCAAAGTTCGTGGATTGTTGCTGGTGGGAGATCGCATGTTTATCATCATTGTCGTCGGGAATGCATGACGTGCAGAGTTCCAGCAACGGCTCCGTACGGTGCGTTTTCAGCCCGCCACGACGATGCAAAAATCCAAAACATACGTCGCAGAACAGCGATTCACTGTTGCTGCGTTCGCCTTCGCTGTTGTCAGGTTTCTTCTCTTGTTGCTTTCCTGGACTTGCTTTTGGTTGGGGAGGAAGTTTTGGCGTTGACTTAGTGCCAGGCTTTGGGATACAGTCGAGGCAACGACGCGATGCGAGTTGGAACTTGCACAGCCCACAGATCAGAAGTCGCTCTAGCTCGTGCTCTCGATTGACAGGCGGCTGTTTGTCTTCATCGTCCTTTTCGGACTCTTGAGAAGTGTCAAGAGGCTCCTCTTTGCCGTTTGCATTGCTCTCAAGAATGGCTTTGGACTTGTGATATTCCCCAAAGCATTGGACACAGAAAAACTCGTCGCAATCGTAGCACACCCACTCCGCACAGCGATCGCAGTCCTTTCGTCCATTACACGGAGCCTTCAGCGTCCGCTCTGGGGGAGGGAACGGGACTGGCTCGCATTGAACGTCTTCAGCTCCTAACCTGCGTGGCTTGTGCCATGTCGAGTAACCCGACCGTGGGTTCATCCAGTACGGCAGACCCCACGTTGGATCCAGGAACTTCTCGTACGTCGCTTGCATTCGACGCCGTAGTTCACGACGTGCCAGCAATCGTCGAGCTTGTGTTTGCAGCACAACCGCAGCACGAGAAAGCTCTTGGGTCCACAAACTGAGTCGAATTTCGACAAGAACTGCCGCACCTTGCGACTTGTTGTGCTGCCGTGTGAAAAGTCTTTGAAGGCGTGAAGCATGGCGAGACAGCTCGTCGGAGACGTACGCTTGGAATTGACTTGATAAAGGCTGCATCGCCGGGTGAGAAAGCAACGAAAACCACAATAACGCCAACACACGCGCTTCGGTACCATCATAACGACCCCAGTACGGAGATGTAGGCTGAGAATTCTGCGTTAGCGAAATCTCACCCAGTAACCCGACTACACGTACAAACGCCGCGAAATCCAGGGCTCCCTTCGCTCCACCCGTAGCTCTAGCCACCGCAACATCCACATCCACCGACGAAAATGTTTCGACAGCGGCCACCCCTTTAGCCCCCTTTGGGACAGGTTTCTGGTTTCGGCGAGTAGGAGATGACGAGGTCGCTTCTGCTTGAACTGTTGGGGTGTGCTGGATCTGGTGAGCGACTGGCTTCCCCCGCTTGGCGAGCGACCGAAAGAATGCGACGGCTTTAGCGCGCTCCAGTTTGGTTTGAAAAAGTGTCTTACCATCCAGCTCACGCCATACAAAAGGAATTTTCCAACCGCTTACGATCAAAAACGCCATTTGGAAAATCGGGAACGATACGACAGTAACCTGGTGCTTGCCACTGGTAGCAGCCCCCGCCTTTTGCTTTGTCGGCGATAGCCTAGTTTTCGAAGGCGACCGCGAGGCTGGAGTTGGGTCAGATAGAAGCGGGCGCAATGCGTCTTCGAGACTAGCGCCGAATGACTGCACTACGAACCCGTCGGCCATGTGCTGTCTGCAGAGCAGGAGACTTTGGTCACAAAACGCAAACGTTTCCTCACACTTCCGCACCGCCCGCAGGACTTTCGCCATTCGCGACGGCAATAAACAGCAAAGGCGATACCACCGCTGTACTCGAGCAGAAGCTGCCCGTCGCTTCTGCTTTTCCACACTCCAAAGTTTCGCGAGTGCTTGCGTCCTCTTGTGTTTGAACCATCGAGCAACTTTTCGTGCAGCGTGTTGACGCTTTTGAATGCGTCTCCATTTCCACCGGAGAATGAAGCGCAGTAGGAGACGTTCAGCACGACGTACTCGAGCCAATTGTCTGCCTTGGATGCCTCGGACACGTCGCTGGATCTCTGTGGCTGCTTTACGTCTCCGCATTACTCGGATCTCCACTTTCTGCGCCTCTGTCTTCCAAGCTCGAATCTGAGCTCGCTTTCGGACCCGATAACGTCGGTAGCTTCGCTGCACAAGCTTTGCAGATTCGACTTGGGGGGTTTGAGAAGTCCGGGGGTTGGCATTCTTCAGTTGCATGGGCTTCAGTAGTGCCATCAGTCGAGCAGGTTGAGGATTTAACCCAAGGTTTGGTGTGAACCGAGTTTTCCCACTACGTCGAGCGGGTGAAAGCGCTGCAGTACGCGACTTGCGGTCCGCCGCAGATCCATCGGTGCCTTTGAACGGCTGAGCAGAATTCAGTCGACGAGTTTTCTCAGCAAGACGAGTCCGTCTCGCTAGTTTCTTGCGTCTTGCTCTAGCCATCAGAAACTTACGCTGTTGAACCCACCGCCGTAAGTGTTTTTGAATGAGAACAGCAGCAGCTTGTGAGCGTTTGTGCTCGCGCTGCACTAGTGCAAGCCATTGACGGACATGTTTGGCCCGAGCGACCTCACGTCGCCCCTCTACGCCGAACCAGTTGCAGACAGATCGCGCAATACGCTTGGCTGCGCATTGGCGTCGTAGTTGGTCATGCAAGCGGTGCCACCGCATCCGCATGGCGTAGGGGAATATCGCTTGATGGGCGATCAAGTAGCCAGCCCCACGTCTCTCGATCATCCAAACTGCGCGTGCTCGTTTGGACATACCGCGGAGCAGTGCTAGCTGCACCCGTTCGTCTTGGTGTTGGCGTCGTTGATTCTCTAGCAATTTGCGCCGAGTCCGATGTCCTCGATACAATTTCTGCACGCTAACGGCAGCAAACAATCTCCGTGCGTTCGCGAGCGCCGTCACCAATGACTGGCTGCGCCATTGGCGCGTGCGAAAAGCTTGTTGAAGAAGCCTAGCAGCAGCCTGTCGCGTTTCGCGATGCTTTATAGCACGATATCGGAGAAAGCGGCGCCACGCCATCTGCAGCTTCACTGCCTGACTCGAGCGATACTTGATTCGGAAGGCCAAGAGCTGACGCTTCTGAGTTTGCATGGCGTTGAGCTCTCTACGCAGTCGTCGTGCTTCTCGGCGCCCTCGATGCCCGCGATAAACGCGCACAATTTGTGCCACAGCTCGACGCTGGGCTTGCAGTCGCAGCTCTAGCGTGAACACCCACCAGTGGCGGAAGTAGAGCTTGTAGAAACGATGCTGAAAGCGAACCAGCACGGTACGCGCAGCTTCCAGAGCTCGATCGCTAGCGAGGTTCCGCTCAAAGAGAAACTTGGACGGCAGAAGTTTCTCGGCGCGGTTAATCTCCTTGCGTAGCTCAGCATCAGCACGTGCCACAGCCCTCTCAGACCGTCGCAACTCCTTCTCTCGAGCTGCCAGCGCTGTCTGCATCACCACGTTAGTCTCCGCTATGCCTGCAGCGAGCTCCTCGGCCATATTCTTGTCATTGTTGTTGACGACGACGATGCTACTGCGTTCAGGTGACGAAGGAGCAGCAGACTCCAGTCGCGCGTCTACCACCGACACAGTACGATTCGTGCTCGCTGGTTTCTTGGGCGATGGCGACCTCGTAGCATCTTCATCGTCACTCTTTGTGTCGGCGGCATTCGGATCAGCTGTCTGCCTCGCATTAGCTTTCGCCTTCGCCCTCCGAAGCGCCAGCAGCTCTCGATAGAGATCCTTCGCGTCCGGCTCAGGTGCCGCCTGCTGTGGTTGCACTCGAGGCTGCAGCAGGACCTGACGGACGAGCACGCGGTCCACGGACTCAAGACGCCGTCCAGTCTCGATGGCTCGTAGCGCCGCCTGCAACTGCACCAACTTGTCCATCGTGGCAACTTAGCCGAGGACCATGGTGCCCTTTCAAGATACAATGTAGCCATATCATTTTTGACTCAAGCTGAAGTGACTTGACTTGTTATTGGGCGAAGCTGAGCTTGCTTACGACTTGCTTTTGACGTCTTTGACGTCCCTCACTTTACCTTCTTTACGGTCGGTAACATGCTCTTCGTTTCCTTCTGCCCCGTTCCTTCTGGTCTGCGAACCTGACACGGGTTAGGTCGCGTCGTTAAACGGGGGTTCTGGGACCTGCGATTTGCCGTGGTGTCCCTCATGGGTATGACTTTAAGAACATCTACCAATATGAGGTTAGTTGGGAAAACAGCTAGAAGTACGGTGATCTTATCTCGCGATGTCCTTAAACACCCCCCAATCTGGGATGGGAAGTATATTTAGGGTTAGCTAGGATTGAAGCTGCTGGATTCGCTGATATAAGGCTGCTGGAATTGGAGCGACTTATAAATCCATTTATTACAGCACTATTAATATATATTACTGAACAACGGGAGAATATATTGCGACTGCGCCTCCGTAATATATATTGCTGAAGAAGATTGACAAGCGCTGCATTTCTTGGATCTCGTGCTCAGCTTTCTCGCGTTCGTCGCTCAGGGCCGCACGCATTCCGGTCTTCATGTCTGCCGCTCGTTGCGTTTCCGCCCTCAGAGCACTGCGGACCACTTCAACGTGCTCCTTGAGTAGCTTCAGTTTCTCGTCCTTGTTCTCCACTAGCCGCTTCTCTTTCTCCAGGTGATGCTCTCATGTGCGACTGCGCCTCCGTCTGCAGCTTGATCGCAGCGGGAAGCGGTGGCGCGTGCTGTAGCAGCTTAGTCAGCACGTGGACCATGTCCAGGTGCTGATTTCCGCACCGGTCCTGCTGCTTGGAGCGAGCAGAGCATTCGCGATAATATACGGGGCAATGATTTATCGACCTACAGGCGCGACATGACACGACAACTATTAAAAACACTACTTTTGCATGTAGGCACAGTTGTACCCGGCACTACTTGAATTAACTGAGTGAACAGCACGAAAACCCATGAGCAACACCCTTACTATGACCTCTACATGTATTATATTTTTTTCCGAAGCAGGGGGGCGAGTCCTAACTTTATGAAGTACAGTTCGAACAGCCCCTCTCCAACAATCTTTTGGTGGATCTCTAGTCTACAAAACTGCAACAACAGCCGCTGCGCGCATACTTAGAGCATGCTGATCACTCAGCAGATGTGTTTGCTGTCGATTGACGAGCGTGCTTCACAAGTGCAGGATTTCGAATCAATGCTCTGGTTCCGGTGTCTGCTGCTAGTACAGTACAGTGTACACACAACACGCCGCAAACCCGGGTGCTCTCTGGAAGCGCGGTAAATCTCGGGATTGTATCTTCAAAATTAGCGCTACGGGTGGTGTATCGAATCGCTAGCATTTGGCGTCAAAACTTTCCTTGATAGAGCTCCAGACATGAGAATCCGTGTTGGAGCCCAACTTCATAGACTAAACTTCAGATTATTCGAATCCCGCAACAAGAACGTCTAGGGCACAAGCCAATACGATAGTACTTCTTTTGATTTAGCCCATGATTACATTTGCTAAGCTACGATTCGCATGTGAGCTAACAGTTTTTTTCAATGATGTACGCTTGCACGCGTTGTTGCTGTTACTGTTGCTACTACTACAGTACTACAGCTGCACTTGGGCTTGCAGCTGCGGTTGTTGCTGCTGCTCAGTGTCTTGCTCACTCCCGACAATGTGAACATCGTCGTACGAGTACTGGCACACCGGGTTCTTCGGACCATTATTCAGGATCACCGGTTCCACATCATTTACATTCACACCAAGGGCCGAGGCACACTCCGTGTAGTTGTACATGCTCGGCTTGACGTAAAAGTTGCGCAGTACTGCGTGGTCGCCGTAGTTTTCGTTCATCATGATGATGCTCACGTTTGGTCCATCCGGCCTCAAAGCTCGCTGGGTCTGAATTATCTCCAGGTCAACGTACGTATTGCTCCCGTTGAGGAACGAAGACCTCACCGGACTTCACGACGTAGACTTCAGTAAAGCTGACGTTGCCCCGACTGGTTGGCCACGTTCCATCGGGCACGGGGAGACCAAATGCAATCGCGGCGCCGAGCGCAAAGCTTGCAGCGAAACCGATAAACTGGAACATCAGCGGACGAAGATTTCCGGGGGGTTGGTCGGTTGCTGTTGGAGGTGTCCAAGAAACGCGAAAAGGAGAAGTGAGGAATGGAGAAACGCCGACGACCGCCACGCAAACGTTCTGACGGCTGCCTTATTATTCAGGGAGCCCGGTTCCCTCGAAATTCGGGCTCCCTTTAGAGAAGGGAGTCCGGGTTCGGGCTCGGTTCGTCCCCTCCGTGCAAAAACAGCAAACAGATGCAGTCTACTATCCCAAACTTTCACGAACACGACGTCCTCAACGTCGGGGATTCCCCGCACCCAACTCTCTCGGCGCCTGAAGGTGAGGAATGTGGTGAAGAGGGTCACAGTTGTCCCGAAGGCACTGCTTGTGAGATGTTGAAGTGCAGTCTGCCGGCCCAGCCCAGCCTGAGAGCTTTCGCGTGCCTGTCCGCCCGCAGCCGTTGCTCGGCTGCAGGCTTGTACACAGCGTGTACATTGGAGGCTTGCAGTACCAAGGACAGTATGGAGACGAGGATCGTTGGCGATGAGCGACCGCAACATCGTGGAGCACGGGATGGGAATGACTTAGCTTTATTATAGACTTATAGTCTATTTGTATACTGGAATACAACTTTGCGGAGCGGCGTGTGTGCTGGCGTGGGTCGAGCTCTGCTTACTACTGCTTTTACTGCTCTGCGAGCACGCAGAAGCTCGACACGCTGCCCTGTCGTGGCATCTTGCGCCCGGCACTTACTGTGTTGACATATCATCCTGATTACTCTCGCTGTTACTACTGTGTGCAGCTCCAATGGCAATCACACTTAGGAGTGGTCAACAGCTAGAGAGCACGGTGACGCACCCTGCGTCATCACAGGTTATGAGCCCAAATAGGGCGCAGCATTCGACAGAGGAAGCCGTGATTGTAGGAAACGAGGCTTCGCCGGATCAAGAAGTCCCTGACGAAGCTACTCAGCGATCAGCTGAAAGTGTGCATTTTGCGCGCGTATTCGCTGAGACTGGACGCTCCAGCGATCCTGAAAATTCGACCATGTCTCACGCTGAAGCGGAGCATCTCATCCGCTCATTGGCCGAAATACCAGGTGGGTGACCGCTCATGCGCGTGTTGCTCGAAGGTATGGAGCGATCGAACACTGCCGAATTCCAGCCAGTTGGAAATCCCCCGCCGCCACCACCACCAAGCGAAGGAGGAGACGGAAGCAACGACGGAGGAGGAGACCGAGGGAGACGAAGCCCCCAGGACTCACTGCTGGACAACATGTACTCTGGCGAGCGCTATGACGATCGCGAGCTGGCGGACTACACGAAGGCCTTGCGGAACTCACCCACGATCAAGTTGCCCAAGCTCCACGCCAAGGAGGACTTCAAGGCCTGGAAGAGTGAGGTGCCGTTGCATTTCGACACGTGCACGCTCGGCGAGATTACCTACGGAGGGGAACGCTACGACGTGGATGAGGGCCTGCGCAGACCCAAGTACGCGGAGTGGTTCGAGACCCGCAAGAACAAGGCATTCTCGGCGTTGGCGCTGTCGTTGTCCGTGGACCTGCGGACCACGTTCAAGGTGGATGACATCCGCAACAGCATGGACGCGCCGTCACAGCTGTACGCCATGATGACGCAGCACTTTGAAGCGGGCGATGGGATCAACCCCGACTACCTGTTGTAGGACGCAGTGACCCGACGGTTGAAGCCGTCCGAGACCGTGACGGCCTACATTGAAGACATGGCGCGCAAGGTGACCCTGCTGCGCCAGGCCATCGGAGAGATGGAGGAGTGGCGAGCCTGCTGCTCTCGAACTCGTTGCTGGTGCTGACGAACTTGGCGCGCGAGCACTCCGACTGGATCAACACGCATGACTGTGGTCCCTGAAGCTGGCCGAGGCGTTGCAGCGCTTGCGGTCGGCCGAGCACCAGCGTGACCAGCTGTCCACCGAGACTAAGCAGGCTGTGCCGCGCACGATGAGTGTGGCACAAGTCAATGCGAGTCAAGGACAAGGGCAAGCAGGGGCGGAGGCAGCCCCCAACAGAGAGGGGGGCCACAGCGAATAGGGGTTACATGGTGGTCAGTTGAAGAGGCTTAAAGCGCCTCTGTTTTCAACAAGCAACAGCGCTCGCAGCCGGAGGAACGTCGTCATTCTATCAATACCGAGCCGTCGATTTCAGACAAGCCCACAGCTGTGTTTTCTATCGGTTGATCAGAGAATTTCGAGAAGTTTGAGAAATTTGAGGGGGGGGGCGGCCCCCCCCAAAAAAGGGTCTGCCTCCGCCCCTGAGGGCAAGGCAAGCGCCGCAAGCGTGGCAAGCACCAGCGCGGCAAGGGTGGACAAAACAAGAAGGTCAAGTCCAACTGCGCCAACTGTCATGCCGATGGTCACTGGTATGCTGAGTGCACCGAACGCACCGGCAAGCCGCTCAAGCCGGATCTGGCCAAGAAACTCGCGGAGAAGAAAGGCAGACGACAGCCGACCTCGCTTGCGAACTCTGTTCGTCGTGTTGAGGTTGAAGGTGGAGAAGGAGATGGTGAACAACATGCATTGTTTGATGGTCTGTCACTTTGTGAGCCCCCGACCGTAACGACTGATGAACCAAGTGCTGCTACGACGTCTCCCGTTTACTCGCCGACGACGCCTGCGAGCGACGACAGCGATGGCGATGCACGAGTGGTTACTCGAGCGATGACATCGTATGGGCCTGTCCCACCACAGCAACCAGTTGCGGCTGGTGCTGTGCAAGGTGGTGGTGCTGGACAAGCTCCAGTTGTTGGACAAGCTGAAATTGTCGGTCAAGCTCTTGCTGCACAAGGTGGTACTGCGCAAGATGGTGCTGCTGGACAAGCTCCTGTTGCCGGACAAGCCGCTGCGATGCAAGGGGTTGGTGCTGTACCAATGGCAGTGCAAGCATCAATGACGAACCCAGTGCAGCGCCAGTGGGAGGGCTGTCAACAGCCTGTACCGCAGTCAAATTGGGAGAAGGCGATGTATTATCTTGGGCAAGGACTGAAGGGTGTTTCGAGTGGTGAGCTGATGCTTGAGCCAGGGCGTATGCAGGGTGGATCACGGGTGGGTCCGCCCACGCCAGGGGATAGCTATCTCGGCTCCTATTTTGGGATGCACGGAAGTCAAGGGCCTCCAGCTGATCGACACTTTGACCCACAGAGTGCGTATCAACAAGGACTACGTGAGAGCTTTGCTGAGCCCCCGCGTTGGCGGGGACGAAGCCCTTCACCACCACGGTTATTTGGACATACTGGACAACTGCGTAACTTTGGCTCTGCTGGGCCACCACCGTTTGCCGGACCGCGACGCAGTCGGTCGCCTCCACCGCGTGGACGATCACCACGACGCATTTCGCCGCCGCGAACGTTTGGAAGACGTGGTAATGGAACCTGAGATGGACCAACGAGTCACTATGGTCCACCTTTTGGACGTGACTCATCGCCAGGTCGCAACGATCGCCGTGGCCGCTCGCCGCGTCGTCTCGATGACGACCGCAGGCCGCGTGATGCTGCGCACCGCAATGGCTCGCGCATGGTGAATGCTGTTGGCCAGAATCAAGGTATGCAAAGTGATGCTAGCTTCGTGGAATGGATCTTGGACTCTGGCTCGCAGGCCAATGTCTGTGGAGACCTGTCACTATTCACAGAAGATCAGACAAGTCGACTCGACTTTGCTAATGGCACCACTGAACACACGACTGTGTGTGGCTCGGTGCTACCGCGCATTGTGAACCAGGCAACTGGCGTGCTGGAAGATCGTCTGCTGGACGACGTGGTCTACATGCCGAATGCGAAGGTGAACCTAATCAGCTTGGGATACCTGCAGACGACTGGCCGCTTCAAGTTGACCTGCTCGCACGATCAGCAGTCAGCAGCAAGGGCTCGCTCGGACTCGTGCTAAATCGAGGAGCCCTGATTATGGTAAATCTGGGCTCTCCGGTTTGAAACGGAGCTTAATTATTCAGGAGCCCGGTTCTTCGACATTCGTTGAGAGGGGAGTTTGGGTTCGGGGTCGGTTCGCCCCCTCCTGATCTATTCGGCGCCGAATAGGTGTGACCTAACGTTAGGATAGGATTGACTTGTGTTTTCACCTCCTCGCTATTTGACTATATTAGGACGATTTATTCAAAGGTGTAATTCACTGGATTTCATATCCAGAGTCCTGCCCGGGATTGGAATGAGGCCATAATCCTGGTAGTAGGACGGACAGCCCAACAGGGATTAATTCGCTCCAGGCCAAGTAGGTATCGATTCAATACCAATTTTAAGTGAGAGGGCCTTATAAATTCTCCATTTTGTAGAAAAGGTGTAGTGTAGCGGGATCAGCCAAAATCTGGTTGAGGCTTGATCGAGCTTCCCAACAGCGCCCAGACACCGACTAACGGAGGGGGTCCCCCCTTGATCCGTGATCAGCTGAACTGTTCTCACCTTGTGTACCCGTCGGCGGGCTGGATCTGCTCTCTCGGGGCTCCGAAGATGCAGCACTTGGTGAAGATTGATGGTCTTGGCGAGACGCGGGATGGGGTTGGAGCAGCGCGGAAATCCTCGCTCTGCGTCCGGTTCTTTGCCTCGATCGAGTACTCTTCGCTCTAATCGAGGGGCCTGGATCCGATCCAGGGCCTGTGGTTGCCTTTCCTGGTGTGTTTGTCGCTTCCTATAGCGAGATCGTAGTAGAGAGGAGAAGCGATCGCCAGCCAAACAGCTTAATCTGATCGATCGAGGGTTCGCACTTGAAGGAAAGGTCACTAGAGTGGGCAAAGCTGGCCAATATATTATCCAGACTTAACCTCACTACCAGATCCGCTATTCCCGATACTTGTCCGTTCCACCGAGGCCAATGTAGTTCCTGAGGCGGATGACTTGGAGGCACTTGTGATGTTTAGTGCAAATTCAACTCTGATTTATGTTTAGCCCCTACCTCCTTCGGCTACCATCTCATCCTACATCCTACAACCTGACAACCACTTGATTCTTGTCCTGGCTTCGCCCTCTTGCCATCTTCGTGGTGGCACGCGCCATCGTCAAGATAATCGCAATCGTACCTATAAACAAACAGCACCACCAGCCCAATCCTCTAGTCCTTTGGAAATGAAAGCCCCGTTGTAAGCGCTTAAGTAGATTTCGGCAAAAGCACACTAGAGGGTTGGGCTGGTAGCGCTGGTCGTATAGCGTTCTTGTAAATGATACGTTTACATGAAATTGTGCATCTCCTGCGCGCCGCAGTATCTGCGCGCGACCGATATCTACTGAAGTAATGTACACGATGCCAATTGCTAAAACCGCGGAAACACCTTACCTAACGTATGGTGTCAAATTCAGCACATGCCTAGCCAAGTCTTTTAACTGCGTTACTTGATAAATCCGCCTTTGAGCCCAACCAAAGAGGCCTCATAGAGACCGTTACCGTGCAACCGACGCGAAGCGGAGGTCTGCAATGGTCGGTGCGTGGGCCGGAGTAGTTGCCCTAAAGGACATTCTATCTATTTACCATCGCCTTGCCCGCCATGAGCGAAGCGAAATCGGGGGTGCAAACGAGGAGCTACCTAGACTGCTAAATAGTATTAGTAAAGTACAGTATGTGCGTCCATCCTCACAGCTCACACCAATTCACATCAAAGCACTTCTTGTCTTTTAACTTTGAGTGTTTTTATGATATTTATGTCTTCAGCTACGTCTGAAGCACGCTGAGCGCGATGAACAACAACCCAAACGACTTAAAACGTGGAGACAGAGCGCTTGTCGGCCCAAGCGTGCTTAGGCTCCGTCCACACCTGCACGTTCTCGAATGTAGCGGCGCCCGAAGCAGTCAGAGCAATGCCGTCCGACTTCGTCTGGCTCGCGCACGGGTAGATACGGGCCGACAGCGCGAAGCGGTCGTTCACAAACACCTCCACGCTAGACACGTCCACGAACACGTGGAAGCTCAGCTTTTCGCGCTTCGCCTCGCATACGTCGCTCTTCGAAGCGCCCGTGAAAATGTCGTACAGGTAGAAGTAGCCCCAAATCGACTCGGAGATCGGCTTCACATCGTTGTCAGCGAACACGGCGCACGTGGCCGTCGAACTCTTCGAGCGGTCGATGATCACCTTCTTCTCCGCGTCGTCGTACACGATGGTCGTCACCTCATCGCCGGCGCTGCTGCGGCGCACCTCGAAACCGACCTTGCTGCCACGCTCGAACTCCGGCACCTCGGCGATCAGCTCGAACGACGCACCCGTCGAGTTGAGCACCTGCGTCGAACCCTTCACCGACACGCTGGCCACCTGCTCGTGGGCGTTCTCGTTGCGCAGCAGCTGCAGGTCGCTCAGTGGCTTCACGCTCAGCGTCTTGATGGTCTTGCTCTGCTTGGCCGAGCCGTCGGCGCACGGCACGTCCTTGGAGTCGGACACGATCCAGTCGCCCTTGCCCACGAGGTGGCTGTCGACATCGTCGATGTCGCGAACGATGGAGATGCCAACTTCACGCGGCACCGACAGCATGCCGTCCCAGCCCTGGGGCTGGCCAGTGGTGAAGTTGTTGTCCTCGATGATCCAGCCGATCAGAACGTTCTTGCCATCCTTGTCGGTGTAGATGCTGTTGGCGTACCAGTCGCTGCGGTCCGACACACCGACCATCAGAGGGGTGAACAGACCTGCCTCGGCGTCGGTCTCGACACCGCAGCCGCCACCGGAGAAGGAGCCCGTGGCCCACATCGGGTAGCGGTTCGGGTCGCCCTCAGCGGCAAACAGCATCACGTTGTGCAGCTCACCGTCCTCGTCCTTCATCTCGCGGTAGATGGTGGTCTCGAAGTTGAAGCCCCAGTTCGCACTGTAGGGGGAGAACGTCGTGTTCTTCTCCTGGGCAAGCAGGTAGCCCTTGTACTCCCAGTTCACGTAGTCCTCAGCATGGTAGAGGAAGATGCGCGGACCCACGTCGTGAATGCCTCCGGCAACCAGGATGTAGTTGCTGGCGTTGGTGGCATCGTAGCCGAAGTGAGCGTCCAGCGACTGCGAGTGGAACGGCATCGGGTCGCGCCATCCCGTGACATTCAGACCTTGAGGCGGCAGCTCGATCAAAGGTTCGCTGCCCTTCTGCCAGGTCTTGCCGCCGTCGTCCGTGGTAGCGTACACCACGTGCTCGCCGAACAGATACTCCTTCTTCCACGAGATCGGGAGGGCAGTCACACCGGTGTAGAACACGGTCTGCTTGCCGTCGATAGCGTTGTTCATGGAGAAACCGGAGAGAACACCGAGGTTGTCCCACTTGTCTTGGAACGGGTGGAGGGCGTCCGGGTAGTCCTCCCACGTGACTTGGTCCTTGGATACGGCGTGGCCCCACGTCATGTTGCCCCAGACCGTCGAGTTCGGGTTCGACTGGTAGAACATGTGATACAGACCCGTGGCCTCGTCGTAGTACGGAGCGCACGGGTCGTTCATCCACTTCTCCCGAGGGGTGAAGTGATACACGGGGCGGAACTGATTGAAGAGCTCAGTGCCAGGCTCGGCCTCCACCACATCTTGAGCCCGAACAGTCTGCGGGCTGAAGACGAGGGCCGTGACGAAGGCACCAAGGGCCATGACGCTCGGGATCACCTTCATGCTTGAGTGAGGGAGTGGCGCTTGGGTGGAGGGTCTTCGGTGGATCGAAGAGAATTGGGGAATGGCAAACGCAATGACAAACCCGTCGGGTGAGCGAAAGCTCCTGCTGCTGCCGTGGAAGAGCCGGCGTTTGTCCTGGGATGCAACCCGAGTCGCGCCTTGGTTTGAGTATAGGAGGAAGGTGCTCGACTTTCATCCCGGATAAACACCTGGAGCACTGCGGCCATGCGATGCCGTGAACTTGATACTTTCTGTTCGACTCGCTTCGACGTGGATCGAGTCGATTAATCCTGCGATTAACCTGTCGCACTTCTGTACCATTGCCCCCAAACTTCAACGGAGACCAAGGGATTGACCATCAGGATACGTTCACAACAGTTGCAGCGTGCGAGATGCCAAAATTCAGTTTGACGCGGTGGACATGCCGCTTTGCAAGGGAACACGCAACCTGCTCAGCAATAGACGGCCATGCAGCTTAACGGGGCACTTCGTTCTCCCTCGAAAGTCACTCACATTCGGGTTGTTACAGGGCAGCCGGGTGCTGAGCTGCGTTGGAAACCTTCCGCTTCAACGTGTGCTTGAGACAAACAACCAATATGATCATTTTTCATTGTTTTCTTTTATTTTCTGGTGTTTGTGAATTCCTATTTTGCTTTTTCTGCTTCGTTTTCTCTTTTTTTATTTTCTTGGCTCGCCTCGGGCGATATCCACCCGTAGTGCCATCACACGATGACAACAGCGCAGGGGCTGTTCTCGCGGCTAGTTCAGCAATCGGCTGACAACACGGTATTGTCAATACCGCACTTGCTATGAGCGACATCGTGCGTGGGCACAATTTGCGAGATGGCAGCTCATCAGTCCGTTTGCCGCCAGTCGGCACTCCTCGCTGCCACGCTTCCGCCCTCGGCTGCCGTTTCGTAGCCACACTTGGACGACAACTTGGTCTACAATCTAACAACTAAACGCTCGCCGTAGCGCTTAAATACGCATGTACGTACGTCACCAGCGAATCTTCGTCCCCGTGACGTGATAAATGCTTGCTCTCCCTCAGAAGAACGAGCTCATCCACTCTTCGTTCACCCAGCTTGCGTACCCGGATAGGATCGCGGCGCATTGCGGAAATCACGTCGCTGCTTCCGCTGGCCTCCCGCGTACTTGCGTGGTCCACCGCCGCGCCATTTCCCGTTGCGATTGTAGCTGTTGACGTAGTATGGCGGGCGGAAGGTAGGTGTGTTGCTCTGCGAAAAGCCCATCTTTTCCAGATCGTCCGTGTACTTTGCACGCTCCAATTCAGCATTGCCGCGCCCTAACCGGAAAACAAACTCGGGCAGCTCTTCCCAACTCATAACCTTGGCGTCGGCCGTCATGTCTGGCTGTTTGTCCTCCATCTGCTGCAAGTCTGTCGCCAAGAAGAAGCGAATGGTCTGCTCCAGCGTCTTCTTCACCTCCGGGTCATCCTTCGGCTGGATGGTTTGATGCCTTCGGTTGTGGAACTCGATACCAATAAACATGCACGAGCCAGGTCCCTGGCGCTCGGCATCGCAAATGTGAGGGAAATAACGCGGGAACGCATGCACTCGCGAGACGGGTGACATGTGGTGAAGGTTATCCACGAGCTTGCGAAGTCGTGACTGTACAAACTTGCCCCACTTGTGCATCGCACTTTCCGAGTCTGCCTGGAAGTTGAACACCATGTATGAGCTGTACCGAATGAAGAAGTTCGACGGCTGGAACAGTTTGTCCCACGCACTTCCTTCGCCGATACCCCGAGTAGACTGCACTACTCCTTCTGTTGAGTCCACTGCATTCAGCGGCTGATCAAAAGACGGCATCGACGTAGCCATACACACTACTGCTGCCTTCAAGTCAGCTTCAGAGCTTTCAGGTGACGGAGCAGCGGTGGGGAATGGCTTGGAAATGCCAACAGCAATTTCAGCTAAATATCTTGCACGCCACAGCTCCTCGTATATCACAGTGAACGTTGGCTGGGAAACCTGAACGGAAGAGTTCATGTGGGGGTACGCTGGCGTGATGATCGGCATGATATGCGAACGGTCGTACACGCTTTGGCGAGGATCCCACATGTCAAATCCGAGTCCAGCATCGTAAATCATGTTCAGCATGACAGGCTGCGGCCACTGCCATTCCGAGAGCACCTGGAAAAATCGTACAAAGATTTTGGCAGGCTCCGCGTTCGGGTACAGTTGGCACACGAATGCAACCAGGATAGCCCAGCTAATACCACCCAGATAGCCTAGCTTAGCCGAGTAAATCCCGCGACGACGGGCCCACGCGCGCACAGCTCGCAATACTATCCGGTACTCACGCCGCCTTGGCACCAGGCACAGCAGCATGGAGCTCACTCGTGGAGCATTCAGGGCCTTCATCGACGTTTCATGCACGCCAACCAGCATGTGATCGGAATCGATGTTCTGGTTGGGCTCCACGCTCGACACAGGCAAGCGCGCGAACAACAAGTCCATCCGCACTCCCAAGAACGACAACGAAATGAGCGGCACGTAAGCGTTGGGCACAGGCGCAAGGTGAGATACTCCCGGCGTCTGCTCCAGCAAATGGCAGAACGAACTGAAGAAGTCGTCATGGGTCACATGCCAAGGCACGACGCACACGGCATCAATATCCGAGTTGGGGTCATCCAGCCCCAGACGATAAGAGCCAGCCAGGAAAAGGGACCCCTTCGTCAACGCAATGTGCTCCTCGCTCAGCTCACGCTCGCGCCCGACCATTTTCACCCACTTGGTAAGCAAGTCCGACAACTGCTTCAGCACCTGCAACTTGTGCATGCGAGCCTCAGGCACATCCGTCGGCGAAATATCGTCCACATAGTCCACAAACGACTGCAACGCACTTGGATCCATGATTGGCTGCATTGGGCTCTCCACAACGCTGCCAACGGCTGGAACCAGGTGGCACTTGTGGTACAGCACGTCCCGAGCCTCGTCAAGGTACCCCTCGCAGATGTTTGCGAACAAGTTCTGTTGCAGCTGCGTGGAGAGCACTCCTCGCTGCGCTGCATGCTGCACCGACCACGACAACGCATTCGACTCTTCGTACTCGCGGTTGGCCACAAACTCGGCCGACAAGTTGTTCATCCGGTCCAGCAGCATGTACGCCTCCTCGTCCTCCTCGTCGCAGTTCGACAGCATCGTCGCCAGCTCGTCGTGTTCGTGGCACGCTTCCATCTCGCGGCGGTGCGCGTCGAAGTGCGACAGCGGACTGTGCCGAGGACTCGGGCACGAGGACTCGGCGGTCGACTCGCTGTTGGTGTCGTCGCAGTCCAAGAAGTCGTCGTCGCTCTCCACCGCCTTCCGCGTGTGGTGGTGTCTGCTGCTGCTGCTGCTGTTGCTACCAACTGCCAGGTCGTGCGACAACAAGTCACTTTCGTCCGAGTCCAGCCCAGTAGACGAGACCGGCGGCTGGGAGAAGACCGACAACCTGTCGCGCTCTTTCTTTCCACCCGATTGCAACGGCCCAACCGCCTTCACGGGGCTGCCCTCGCACGAACAACTGGACGACGAGTCTTGGGTGTCGGAATCGGACGAAGGAGCCCCCAACGGCAAAGAGGCTCGGCGCAACAGCACGCGGTCGCTCGGGCGCGGACTGCCACTTTCCTGGTTAGCACCTGCATCGTCTTTTTCCGACAACGAGTGCGCCTTACGCAGTGGGGACGACGAGCGAGAGGCACATTTGCGCCCCTTAAAGCCGTCGCCCGAACTGCTGTGCAGCAACTTTTCCCTCTCGCACAGTTCCTCCAACGGTGTCAACTTTTTACGTGTGTCTTCATTTGCCTTGGGGGAGGTGCAGGGGCTGCGGTTAGCACTTGCATTTGCACTTGCACTTGCACTTGCACTTGCACTGTTGCTTTCACTCTTTTTGTTGTCGTTGTGGTGTTTGCGTCCCGGGTGCGATTTCAGCGCCTCGCACCGCTTTTTGAAGGTCGGGCTCTCGACGATCTTCGTGATGCTGCGCGAGCGGATAGTGCGGGGGCCCGGCGGCTTGTCGTCCCTGCTGTTGCCTTTGCCTCGGGGCGACGGCGGCACTTGCACTTGCACTTGCTCTTGCTGCCTGGGCGCGGACGCGGGCGGC
>JAIKVD010000424.1:0-19884 GCA_024679075.1 Phytophthora uliginosa
TGGACTGACGGCGAGTGCGGCAGCGGCCGCTACTGTGTCGCATCAGAGCAAGGTGAGGGCTGGCCAGCGGGAGAAGGAGAGGCTCAGGAAGGGGGAGTGGGCGATGGAGATATGCTGGAGCTGCAAGAAGAGCTTCGACGGAGCTCCCTCGGACGAGGCCTGCAAGAAGGACGCTGAGTTCGTCCGTCGCTTTCAGCTGCAAGACCCGCGGCATCGCCAACGACAACGCTCGGAAGAAGGGGGTGACAGGACAGAGACGTCTTCAACGGGTGGAGAAGCCTCTGGAAAGCAGGAGACCATGCCGGATGATGCCGAAGTGTATCGCTTTCTCTTCGGAATATTTTCTTCGCCCAGCGAGCTACTCGGGCAGATGAATGTGCAACTATGCGAGGCTTTTCGTAAGCGTTTCACCGACAGGCACCAGAAGCAGAAGATCCGACAACCGAGCTTTACGGGGAAATCGGGTGCCGCCGAGACAGCTGCAGATCGCGCTCTAGCCAAGGATACTCTTCAAGATACCAAGATGTACATCGCGCACGTTCTGGGTGCGACCTTGCAGTGCTTCCCCAGTCTGGCGAGCACACCTGAAGCGGTTAGCAGTTGTACTCTTGCCGTGGAGCGCATCATTTTCGACGACATCCACGCAATGGTGTTTGGCGAGTTCCAGCGGGCGTTCAAGGATGCGGACGCCGCCTTTGCTGATAACTTGACAGACATTCGACGCGAGCAGAAGTATCACTCTACTGCGCTGTTGCAGCTGCCGCATTCTCAGCAAGAAGATGTTAACGGCGAGCGTTCTCACCACCCTGTGCTCGCTGAAGACCTCCAGAAGGCCGAGGCGAGATTAGTCACCATGATGCAGGAGACGTCGTCCCCGCTGGTAAAGCTGGTGTTGCTGTGTGATGGCTTCCGAAGTATTTGCTGCTTCGCGGAGAAGCTGCACCAGTCGGCCTCGAACGCGGACATGCTGATACCGATTCTGTGCGCGTTCCTGGTCGAGTGTCCACGATTGTGTGGGGCTGGCTCGGACTACGTGGCTGAGATCGCGTTCATCTCGTTCTTCACGAACGGGGGCGGCAAAGGTGTCGAGGGCTACGTGCTGACCACCTTCCAGGCTGCCGTCCAGGTCATCGCCGCCGTGGATTTGCCGAGCGGCCACGCGAAGGAGCTCGAGCTCTTCATCAACGACGAAGCCGCCGACGAGACGGAAGACGATGAGGAGGACGAGTTCTTTGATGCCGTGTGTGTCCACAAGGACACAAGCGTCTCAGTTGCAGATCTGACGGCTTGATTGAAAGCCAGCCACATAACAGTAGACTATAGATATGTTTTAGTCCGTAGAGAAATGCCACGTTGTGACTTCCATTGAGACTGGATGCAAGATGATCGCCTAGCATGCCGTATGTATGTTCAGGAAAATTTGGGCTAGTCGGACCCATATCGCTGCAAGGCGCGGTGGGCTCTCTTTAGCACCACCAAAGCTTTTGGTGGAGCGATGTCGTCGGTGCCGTGTGCTCGAACACCGCTGCTGTTCGAAAGCTGCTGCTGTTCGAAATCTGGAAGCGATAGCAGAAGTGCTCAAATGTGGCGACGAACTGGACGGATCTTCCCTTTCGAACGCCAAACTCAGTGCAACGTCCTCGTGGCGGGTGGTTAAACCAACGGACAGGAGCTACATACAGCGGATTGCACCATGCTCGCATCGGCCTCGGAAAGGACCAGGGGGTCTGCTCCGCATTGCTGTGAATTCATCGTCTGCCGCATGCCAAGCCGGAATGCACTTTGGGGACTCAAAAGCACAGCGACCTCTAACGGCGATCTTGCGGAGTGGCCTCGACACTTGAGACCGCCCGCCAGACAAGAGGACAAGTTAGCGCGCGGACTTGATAGCGAGCCACCACATTTCAATTTACCCGCGACGGTGCCGCTTGCTCACCACGTACCAGCACTACGTACACCCAACCATGATCACCGGTCTCTGGTCTCAGGAAGAGCACGCCAAGTTCCTCGTCGCCATCAAGCTGTACCCGCACGGCCCATGGCGCAAGGTCGTGGCGTACGTGGGCACGCGCTCCATTCGCCAGGTGCAGACGCACGCCCAGAAGTATCACGAGAAGGTGGTGCGACGCATGCGCGGTCTGCATAAGGGCCGCCGGTCCTCCAGTCGCAAGGAGCACCGCATCGACGACGACCTGCTCGCTGCCTGCAAGGTGGGGGAGGGCTTCGGTGTCGTCCTTCCCAACCGCATCGGATCCCCATCGCAGAACCAGCCAGCGAGCCCACCATTGAGCTCCACGGAGCTCATGGTCCCGCTCTTGCTGGATTCGATGCCTGGCTCCATGAGCCCTGATGGCGTGGACTCGAGCGACATCGCTGACTCCGTTGTTGGCCCGCCGATCGCGAGCACGTCCTGCCAGCTCCCAACGATCGACGAGTCCCTCGACTTCTTGATCGAGCGCTTGTCCAAGGCTGGCGGCAAGGCTGTCGATGTCGAGCTCTGAAGAAGAAGGCACTGTATAGATTGGCGCATGTATCTGCTTCTAACACGCAACTGCATTTACGTTGTTTTAAAAGCTCTCTGCGTCTCCTGAAGATCTGTACACTTCAACCAGCTGCCTATTGTGCTCGTGTGGACGATAACGTGTACTAAGTCATCGACAATTAGTGTCCTCGACTAACTGCGAGGGTTCCTATTAGCAAACTACTTCGTATGCTGATATCTGTCGTCACTCCTTTATACATTCTAGAGGCACGCCTCCATGACTTCAAGTAGGAAGTCGATTGCCTCTTCGAATGGAGGAAGCTCTACGTCGTCAAGGCTAAGTGAAAGATCGGGTGCGTCCATCCTCGGAGGACATTTCTCCAGCTCGAGCTTGATCTTAGCTCCGTCCAGCGCAAACGCCGCACACCGTCGCAGCGAGCTGTTGTGCGGGCTGATGCTTCCACTCGGAGACTTCTCAGAGTGTGGTCGGCGGGACTTGGGTGTCGACGACAATGGCTCGCCCTTGGCCTTGTCGGATTTCTTCATGAGCTCGCAGAGCTCGAGAACGTCGTCTTCAATGCGGTGTTCGACTCTCGCCCACGTCTTGCGGTCCTTGCGAAGGCCTCGAACTCGCCTTATGATCTTCTCTTAGTACTTATGCGTGTGAGTCTGCTCTTGCTAAACCATTATGGTACCGACCGCTCGGGCGATCGAGAACCAAGGACCTCGGGGAAACTCTCGGATAGCGGCGAGGAACCGGTCGTGCTCGTCCTTGGACCAAATGCCACTCCTCGAGTCGCGGCGGGGGCGCTGGTTGTGAGTTGTTGCTGGCATGGACGAGTGTTCAAACGCCTCTTCGAGGGAAGAGATTCAAGCGAGTGGTGAATCGCGGAGTGGCCTGATGGCTGACGTCAATCTTTCGGTGGGGGATCCGCGCGACGAGTATCGTGCGTGCAACACACATGGCTGTCTTCTCATCACGCCATCGCGCGCGGTATCTGTAGCGCACTGTCCGTCCAAGACGCGCGAATAGCATCCAGAGACCGCAATCGCATCCTCCCATATTTCCGGACACTGTGCTGGTAGGTCAGCCGACGCTGGCTGGCTGCTGTCCGAGCTCAGCGGTGTCCATGATTCATGGTCGAGTGTATTATAGGCTGCTTCAACACGCAACGTCGACTGTATGTCGGTCCCACTTATACAGCCTCGACAAAAAATGAGCAATAACTTCAACTTGAAACGCAGGTTTTGAGAGCAGCGTTGCTGCTCATCGACCGGTGCCTGTAAATATCGTGGC
Source organism: Phytophthora uliginosa (assembly GCA_024679075.1). Lineage (NCBI taxonomy): Eukaryota > Oomycota > Peronosporomycetes > Peronosporales > Peronosporaceae > Phytophthora > Phytophthora uliginosa. The sequence goes on from JAIKVD010000424.1 coordinate 3,780, forward strand.
CAAAGCAGTCGAAGGAATATCGGCGCAGCTCATGTATGAGTGCGACTGCGTCGTCTCAAACCGCTTGCAAAAGCGGCAAATGCTGTCAACGCAACCTACACCACCATCTCCACAGCGGATATCGGTGACTATGTCGAGTCCTAGACTTTTGTCTCCGACACACTATTACGTATCACAACCAATCCGAATATAAAGAGCGTTCATTACTGCAATACTCGAATATCTGCGTCCGAAGTGTCCAAAGTGCTCCCAGTGTGAAATGTGGACTAAAAAAATCAATTGCCCCCACTGAATACGTCCAGTGCTGTTACAAACTGGTTCACCTTCGCCGAAGCTCCAGGCTTTTGGCTGACTGCACCGGTTGTCGTCGTCCTGGTTGCTTGTTTGCGATATGAATCTGCAATGTTGCTTGGAACCACGAATATGAAGTAGAACTGATCCGTGTTGAGGCCAGCAACATCCTTCAACCAGTCGGACGCAGAGCTCGGAATCAGTAAATAAAATAAAAAAAGTTAGCCAGTAAAATTACTGATATAATTTATTTATGTGACCCCAGTAATCAGTATTTCTTGTATTCTAGAACATTTATGCTCACACTGCCGTCTATAAGCTTCGAGAGGCGAGAGATTCGCGTTTCGCGCTATTTTAGCTCACAACACATAACCTGGAATTCACTTGTCATTCTACCATGTCAAGCAGCTGACCCAAGCTCTCAAGTCGAAGCTACCAAACGGTTAGTGTTGACTGATCGTCGCCAAAGTTTACATCCGACGATACTAGAAACGCTGGTGATGCTGGAATATAAGCGCTTGCTTTGGGATGCTGAGCTGGTGGCGATGGCGATCAAGGGGCAACGTAGCGAACGTTTAGTGTGTGATCGTATATAATATCTATATTTATTGTGGAGGTTTACTGGGGATAATCAGTATTCTATTGCTCAATAATTTATTGACTCGAGTTGACCCCCTCAGTAAAATAAAATCGATATTTTCCAAGCTCTGGTTGGACGGGATTGTTCTAACGGCTTCTATTTATTGGCGATGGTGGCGCAATAATTCCCGACAATAACATCGGTCACATTGCGCACCACCGTCTATGCGGGGGACCAGCAACCTCAAGAACCTTGGTCGACACGACACAGCTCGCAGTTGCGGTGGGACCAGCCTTTACCTTGAATGTTTCGGTTTATCGTGAATCAAAACCGCATCTTGTAAGTCGGCTATTGTAGTGGCGGGTTAATGATACCAAGCCTTACCCACTTCACCGACAGAACGTGAGGCCAAGCTCCGAGGACGTGTTACCTTCTCCCTTTGACAGAAGCTCTACTTAGCCCTTAGCTAAACACTCACTTTACAAATAGCGTTAGAGCAAGAAGACAATACAAGAAGGTTAACAGGAAGCGCCAGCTTCCCTCGTGCGTGATCGAGTTATCGAGACCCACTACAAAGATAGCTTTAGTTGCAAAGGTGTCGTAACTGAACAAGGCAGACACTATGGTGCGGAGCTAGCAAGTGCAACAAGAGGAGACGGCAACACCAGTACGACGAGTGCAATGAAGGGGAATCAAGCCCGGTTAGCGCGTTGGTGATGCCAGTGGCGGTACCGCGGGCGCCTCAACCGATTTTCGCTTTCGTCAACCCATCGCTGATCAAGGACATTTCGCGCTCGAGTGGATCAGCCTCGAAGGCGTACGTGGCGGTCATCAAAGCGAGGTGTGAAGCCGCCAAGGTAGTCGCGAAGGCGGTGTTGCGGTCGGTGCGCAATGCGTTCGACGAGAGTTTACTGGAGACGATGTGCGAGACGCGTTGGGACGTGGGCAAGGAGAACTTAAAGGTTGATTTCCTGATGGCGATGATCAAGGAGATCACAACGAGCTTCATGAACAAGGAGTTGCCCGACATGGATGAAATGTTCGGCGAGGACTTGAAGCTCGACATGGCAATCTCCGACGTAGAGGCTAGAGTGACGGCGTATTTTCACCTGGCAAATAAGATAATCAGGCGCAATGGCGTGAGCGATCTTTTTGTTGGTGACGAAGGAGTGAAGCGCATGTCCAAGGTACTGATAAAGATTTTGCCAGCATCTCTGCACAAGGCGGTGAGCAACGAGCTCGAGTACCGCAGTGGTGAGGCGAAACTCAGCGTGATGAAGCTGTACACTGTGGTGAGCGAGCGTGCCTTGGAAATGGAGAAGGAGACCCGTGCTATCAAGTGAATCAAGTCGGAAGAACCTACTAGTAGTAGTAATCCTCTGTTACGTCCAAACACTCGCGGTTCCACAAACGAGGGCAACAAGGACCCAGCTGGTGTCGCTGATGTTGGGGATGGAAGAAAGAGATCTGCGGGTGGTCAATCAAAATCTGGTGAGCGGAGGCTTTTTTCGGGCTCACGACCTCCAAAGAAATGTTTTCACTGCAGAGGAGAGCATGAGTTCATCAACTGTCCATTCGCAACAGAAGCCGACAAAGAATCCATCCGGGCAAAGAGACGAGCAGAGTTCCAGGCACGACAAGAAAGAAGGGAGGAAGACAGGACCCAAGTTGTGTCGAAATAGGCGTTGGCGAAGGGAGGCAGATAGGACCCTGAAGACCCAAGAAAGCGCCATGAGAGGGATGGCAAAGAGCCTCGAGCAGTGTCTGGAGTGGGGAGGCAGATAGGACCCTGAAGACCCAAGAAAGCGCCATGAGAGGGATGGCAAAGAGCCTCGAGTAGTGTGACACGATGTGACTGAACCAAAATTCACTGGCCGCCACACACCCCGGATTTGTGAGTTTGGATGCAAGAGAAAACACGAGGATGAGTGATGTACACCGAAAGGCGGACGACCGGAGTCACAGAGCCAGCAAGAAGAATTCTCCACGAACGAGATGACAGAACCAAGGCACTTATGGGTGATGAATCCCAGAGGATTCCGGCGTGAGGATTCCCGATGTACGTCCCAGAGCAGATTAGCGGACTAATGTCCCAGAGGAGAACTTCCCAGAGTGGAATTGCCGACGTGGTGGTACTCTGGAAGAGGCACCTATACAAAGTCCAAGTGAAGTCAGGTATCAAGATGTGTCCAGAGCGGAGATTGGGACAAGAGTACCACAGTCACCCAGTCAGTCACGACCACGTGCGAGGATGCGACCCCGACCCGTTGGACGATCACGCGTCCCGAAGTTGAAGCTAGGACGCCTCACCATACAAATATCAAGATAAAACAAGAAGCAAGAGATCTCTAGCAGAGAGATCTTCTAGCAAAGAAAAAAAAAATAGAGAGAGAGATACCAAGATAACCTAATACAGAATCCATTTTGCCTCAAGACCCGCAAGTGCAACGTATTTCGTGCACGGGAGCGAGGTGAATATCGCCTGGGGCCAGAAGACCTGCTTGGAGCAGCCTGTCGGACGGGTGAGGCCAAGAATTTGGAAGATCCCGTCCGGACGCCAGAAGTGAGGGCTCCGAAAGAAGTATCCCCGGCTGTGGATGGAGTTTCGGATTCTCCGTAGCCAGATGAAGAGGTTGAAGCACTTCCGGAAAGTGATGCAGACCTCCAGGACGATACTTCCTCGGTCAAAGTGGAGAAGCCGTTGCTAACCGTCCAAGAGGACGAGGAGCTCCCACAAGCCAACGCAGTTGTCAACATTCTGGACGAGCCTGAAGTCCGACTTGTGGAACCCCCCCCCGAAGGGATTTCGGAGTGAGTGTCGCGGAAGTGCAAGCGCGTGATTATGTGGCCGAACAAGTTCGACGCTGGGAGCGTGCTCCGTCTGGAAGGATTATGCCTCCACACGTTGAGTACACGTGGCCCACTACAGCACTGGATACCGCAGGTTGGCAGACAACGATACTTACGACGTCTGGGTACCTGCGAGACTGGGTGCTGTCGGCGAATAATGAAGACGCTTGGATTGTGGAATTGCGCCCAGAACGACAGATGCCAGCAATGGCCCAAGACTTGACGGCGGCGACTATCCCACCTGGAATGTCATCTCCAAGAGAGAGTGTTGCTGCGCTCCAGACCCTCCTCTGTGAAGCCGGATTCGAGTTCACGAATCTCGTCTCAGAGTGGTTTAAGACGCGTGCATCGAAGCTCCATCGGAGCAAGGTCTACCAAGTTGTAGCGGATCACCTGCAACTGCTTGGTGTGGAAATGATGGAGTGGAAACGAGTGACGTCTAAGGCTACGGGGAAAACGCTGCTCCCGGCTGGAGCTCAGTCAGAAGGTCCTCCCAGATTGGATTATCACGCAGAAGACGCGGAAGGCGACCTTTTTATGAACGACTACGAGTCTGATTTGCTGGGCCGATAATTTGTGATGCGTTTCAGGACACTGGACCTTCGAACGACCAGAAGTCCACGAGGGTCATCACAGAGTGAACCAGATGCTAAATGTCCACAGTCTCATCCGTCCCAGCCCCCATCGCTAAGCTCGCTGCCGCTCTATGCCTCGTCAGGGACGGAAGGGCCAAGTACGGTACCTCCCAGTGAAGCTAACTCCGTTGCCCAAATGAGCGTCTCCAGAAAGACTGAATCAGATTCTGTTCTGGGTCAGTCTGATGTTTCAGGGCAATCAAACGTTTCGCAAAGGAGTTTTGCAACCGGACGTCTGTCGTCCAGAGATGAGTCATCGGGTTCTTCCATGTGGTCGTGCGAAGGGGGACACATGCCTTACGTTAGCTATCACCCTATGGTGATGAAGGCTCACGGAGCAAGTGGATTTCTACCAGGTGGCGCTGAGATGGGCATGGTCGTCCAACCGACTGTCATTCCGCCTGTCCAAGAAACGAGACCCGATGAGGAAGATGTAGACATGGTGGAATCTGAGAGGGACGTTAAACCGGCGAGATCGACTCAAACGCGTACACGCCGGAGTGAACGCAAGCTTGACATCTCATCAGATGAGGAATCTTCCGATGACAGTCGTCGCTCAGGACGACGGGAGATGAGAAGACATCACTCGTCCAAGCGGACGTCCGGACGTCGTAGATCATCATCTCGGCACTCGGAGCGCTCCCAGTCGCTCCGGTCGCTCTACCAGGTCTACAGGATCGACTCAAGCAGATTTGGATTTTATGTTCGAGATGTAAGAGACGATGGCCATGATGGAAGCACAGCAACGCGAAGCCACCCAGAATCTTGAACGGAGCGTGGAGACGAAGATCGTCCAAGCTCTAGAACAGAAGATGGAAGTTGTGAAAAACGAAGCGTCACCCGTGTTGTTGCCCGAAAAAGTGGATCTCACCCCTATGACGGCCGAAGCTGTCGAAGCTTTGCGCGCTGAGGCTCTTAGATGAGCGTAAACGCCTGGAAGCGGTGCTGGGAGATTATCATACGCAGTTGGAAGCTGAGAAAGAACGCCAAGCGCTAGAAACTGCAAAAGTGGCTGCCAGGCTGGATTCTTCCTAGAAAGAGCTGCTAGCTCTACAAGCGGCACGGGAAAAGGAATTACAGGCACTCCAAGAGGCGCGGAAAAAGGACCGAGAAGCAGCGCTCAATATGCAGAAGTTCCATACGAATCAGCTGCAGGACCTGCGTGCAGCACTGTCTCAGAACGACTCCCGCAGCTCCGTCCCAGCGCCGTCGCAAGTTCCCGTCTCAGCGCAAGCTACCCGGGAGAACGCGGACAGTCACTTCGCGGCACAACTGCAGACGACTTTGCGCGGCTTACAACAAGCTAAGGCCAAAAATGATGTCGCGAAAAAGGTCAAAAATGCGACCCCAATGAAGACAGAGCAAAACTCTGAGAAACGAGGGCCTCCCAAACGTGCTCCGTCTGGAGGTTCGGATCCACCCAAAAGAAATACCGAGAGGTCAGGTTCGAGACGGGACTCAACGTAGAAAACCTCCAAACGAGGAAATGACCCTCATGATTCTGATCCCAATTCGGATTCGGACAGTAAGGATGATGCGAGTTCCGATGGCTCGGATAGCAGTTTTTTTCGAAGAGTCGGCTCCAAACGCGATGATCTCGAGAACATCCCAAGCAGGAACTACGGTGTTCACGTATAAGCCATACGTGAATGCTTCAGCGTTGGAAGACTTCAACGAAAAGGCGTCGCTGTCGACCATTCGTTGGTTGGAAAATTCCAGAGCATAGCGGCTCAAGGAGGATGGTCCGACAAGATGCGTATCTACGAGATGAAGCTAAAATTGTCGTCTTCCGCTCGGGATTGGCTTTACAACTTGGACGAGTCAGTACGCCAAAGTTGGAAACGTTTCCTGAAAGCGTTCAAGGAGAATATTGCAAAGCAAAGACATCGGACTCCGAACGGTATTACAGCATGACCCAGAAGAAGACAGAAGCTCCTCTGGAATTCTTCTACCGTTTGAACCGAGTCGCAGATAAGGCAGGAATCAACTTCCGGAAGTCATCAAAGGAGAAGGAGCGTCACTTCAAGGTATTCATGAAGAAGCTCTTAGATTCTTCGCTCTGCTCCAGCTTACAAGGACAACGTCTGCATAGTCTGGAAGATTTGGAGTTTGTGCTCAAGCAGTACGAGGAGATGCATCAGGATGACGATTACGAGACCCCTCCGCCCAGACGTGAACCCCGTCCGGATTACATGACTGCTGGGAAGTTTCGCCCGAAACCCCGGCCAAGGCTTACGTCACGCAGAGTGGAGGCGAGTCAGAATCGGAGGACGAAAAGCAGTGCGTTTCCAAGATGCTGCCGAAGAGATCCGACCAGGAATTCGATGGTGGGCAGGATTCACAGCTGACTGATGATTGGTCTCGGGTGTATCGAGCGATGGAAAACGCCGGTTGGAAACCGCCCGTAAGGGATTTCCGATGCAATATCTCGTCACCTCGATTCGACAAGTCAAATACGTCCATGTTCTGTGAAGCGTGCAAACGTTTTGGACACACCGAAGACAATTGCTGTGGTGGGGCATCTTCGAGCGAATTGTAGGAAGTGGCTGGCCGAACAAAAGCAAAAGGCTGATCAAAGTAATGACGACGACAGTGAGGCCGGTGAACAACCAAATAAGGGCAACTCGAAGAAGAAAAAGAATTGGAAAATTGGTTTCATGGGTCGATGGACCAAGCCCTCCGGTACGATTGGCATGGTGAAAAGGACGCGTGAGGCTGAGACTTCCACACAAATTATGGCTTGTTCGTCAGATGAATTCACTCAAGAGTGGATGTTGGACACGGGTACTGACGTGCACGTGTGCACGAGTGCAAATTCATTCCAGCATGAATTAGTTGAAGATGGCAAGTACTTTGATGACTGGAAAGGAGACAGTGCTAAAGCTGAGGGCATTGGCTTAGTTCAAATCCGAACATTGAATGTTTTTGATCCTGATGGACCTGGATTCGTTTGAACTTGGAGGAAACGCGTTATTCTCCGAATGGACTCGTTAATCTCCTGAGTCAGGAACTTCTTGAACTAGATGGTTGGATTCCATCCACACCTTTTACGCGTAACCCAGCAGATCGAGTTACCTACTTCACTAATGACAAGTACGAAGGCGTAAAGCTAGCGTTCAAGAAGAGGAATGGTCATTATTGGTTGGATCTGTCCCCTGTCCTCCCGAACGCTACTGTGTGTAGAATGACTTCGACACCAAAAGAAAACAAGTTACTGTTGTGGCATATGCGTTTTGCTCGTCAGAATGTCGAAGCTATGAGAAAGATGGTTCAGCTCAAAATGGTGGAAGGAATGGATACACTCACCTTGAACGATTTTAAGGGGCGTTTTCGCTGTATCGCATGTCAACGTGCGAAGCAGAGACGAATGGCTTACAAACGGCACATGGGAAACGTCAAAAGGAGTGTTATGCGCGCCTAATGTCAGACGTATGCCATGTAGGCGTGCTTACCCCTGGAGGAAATCTTTACTTCCAGCTCATTCAAGATGAGACCTCCCGTTTCAAATGGTGCTACCTGTTGGAAGAAAAGAGTGAGGCACCGCAGAATGTGATGAATTTGATATTGCGTTTGGAAAAGGAGCATTCGATCAAAGTTGTTTCGTGTGATCAGGGCAAGGAGTTTGTCAACAATGCATTGACTTCATTTCTGACGTTGCACGGGATTGAATTGTTGACGACCAATGCATACACACCTGAAGAAAATTGTTTAGTTGAAAAACTGAATGGTGGCTTGATGAGTAAGGTGCGGGCGATCAATGAAGCGGCTGGTTTGCCGTATTGCCTGTGGGGAGAAGTGCTTGGATACGTCGTGGAGGTTGATAATATAAGTGCAACTAAGGCACTGAATGGAATTACCCCTTATGAGAAATTGTTCGGGAAGAAACCGGTGGTGCGCGATCTGCATGTGTGCGGGTCAGTTGTTTTTCATTTCATCCCAAAGAAAAGAAACGCAAGACCAAGCTGGATATGCGATCCGATCCTGGGATATTTCTCGGGTATGCTAAGAGGTCACTAGGGTATCGTATTTTAGACATGTGTACGGAAATTTGGTCGAACGACGTGATGTTGTTTTTCACGAAGACATGGCGGCTGATCCAAAGTACGTGAGAGATCTCATTAATAATCGGTACTTTGAGACTGAAGCTGAGTTGCCTGAACACATCGATTTCGTGTCATTACCTGTAAGTCGGGTGCATTTACCGCCTGATGAGTTCAATGAATGGGACGAAGACGACGACTCGGTGAGTTCACCCGCGATGGATGGTGATGATGACGATGAATACTACGACACGGATGATGGCATGACCGAAGCGTTTGTGGATGATGAGGTCGAGGAGGACGGCAGTAGCAGTAGTGATGACAGCAGTGATGATGTTAGTGACAGCGACTTCAGTGGGAGTAATGTTGAAGATATGGATACGGCGGCGAGACCATTGCGCAGGTCAAACCGTGTGCGCCGACCTAACAGCCGATACGACTCTCGAACTTTTGTGTTGGCGCAGACTCTTATTCAATGCATGATGATCGCGACAGTGTGTGACTTGTTGAACCCTACCTCAGTGCAGGAGGCGTTTGCATCGGAGCACGCTGCTCAGTGGAAACGGGCAATGGATGTCGAGTACGATTCATTGATGCAAAACCAAACCTGGGTGTTGGCCCCAAGACCAAAGCCGACACGAGATAAGCCCATAAACATTTTGTCGTCACTATGGGTACTCGCGCTGAAGAGAAATGAACGAGGAGAACTAGAACGGCACAAAGCAAGATTGGCGATTAAGGGTTATCGACAAAAGTATGGATTGGATTATTTGGAAACCTACTCGCCAGTCGTGCGCATTGAATCAGTGCTACTAGTCCTGCTTCTTGCACTACTGTTAGGCTTGGAATGCCGGCATGTAGACTTTGTGACGGCGTTTTTTTGAATGGTGTATTGCAAGGTGTTGAGATTTACATGGAGCAGCCCGAGGGCTACGACGACGGAACTGGGAGAATTTGCAAGCTCTTAAAGGGTTTGTATGGCTTAAAGCAGGCCTCTAGGATCTGGAACAACACCTTACACAAGCATTTGGTTGATATTGGGTTCAAGAAGTGTACATTTGATGTTGGCGTATACTACAAAATGGGAGATCACAACAAGATTTTTCTCACGGTGTACGTCGATGATATTGTAATTGCGGCAGATTCGAGAGATATCAAGATGGTAGTGGAGGCTCTCGGCGATAAGTTTAAGCTGAAAGACTTGGGCCGTGTGAAGCACCTACTCGGAATGGAAATTAACTACGTATCGGGCAAGATTTTGTGTATTTCTCAGACTGCGTATATCGAGCGTATGCTGAAGAAGTTTTGGCTGGCTGACGCTAAGTCAGTTCGGTCACCTCAAATGCATAATGAGTCAACCCTTCGTGTCGAGACTGACCCAAAGTTGATTAATGACCCTGGATTACCATTTCGCGAGATGGTGGGCTCACTTCAGTATCTCGTTCACTGTACTAGGCCGGACTTGGTGAATGCAGTACGAACCTTGGGAAGATATGGTAGTGCGTACACGAAACAAAATTTCCGTCAAGCACAACGTGTAATGCGGTATTTGCGTGACACTAAGAACATTGGGCTGGTCTACCGCTACGAGGACATCGGTCAGGACGGTGTGAAACTGGATGCTTTCGCGGATGCCGGCCACGCTGGATGCCCGGAGACTGGCCGATCAGTGAGTGGTTGGGCTCTTAGGCTTAACGGGAATGTGTGGCATTGGCAGAGCAAGAAACAGAGTACCGTTGCGGATGATACTTGCGCTGCAGAACTTATTGCCGCGCATAAATGCACTAAAGAGGTTAAGTGGGCACAATTGATGCTGAAAGAGCTGGGTATCAAGCAACAAGCCGTGACTACGCTGTACTGTGATAACCAAAGTACTACAGTAGTCACCGCAATTAGTGTGTGTTCAAAATTAGCGTCATACGCGAATTAGTGTCACTGTGATTTCGTGACACTAATACCTGTGAAGAAGAAATCCGCGGATTCAAAATTAGTGTCAGTGGGTCCGGGAATTTGGTGCAGCGGGATAGGTCTGACCCTCCTAATCTGCTGCCCTGGGTTCGAGCCCGCCTTCGTACAGTTTGCCGAGTCGATAATACCGACAGATTCATGGATTGGGGTTAGGGTCCGCCACGCGAGGTGGTGCTACTGTAAAAAACGGTAGCTGCATTTGCGAAACGAAGGTTTTAGATTTTGAAATGATTCTCAACAGTAGACCAACTATTTTCAAAAATTACAGTTTTGAGAAAGCTGGAGTCAGAGCGTTTATTTTAACATCAGCCTACAACTTCGTGAACGCAAGCAAGTACCAGCAATGTCAATGAACAACTCTTCGTCAAAGACCCCTTGTGGTGGTTGTGGTGACCTCGTTGGCAGCGTACACTCCTGTCCTGAGTGTTCAGTAAGCATGCATCCGTTCTGCGGTACTCCTGTCGGCCCTGAAGGCTTCAACCAGCCAGTCCTGCGCCCAAAGTGCGAGAACGGTGAAGTCGTGAAGCCGGTCAGCGCTTCACCGATCGTGGCAGCTTTTGCGAAGGCGTCAGCGCAGCAAGTGCCTCCAAAGGATAGACAAAGGCGCAACCCATGTCTGAGTCATCATCGATCACTGGTGTCCCACCTCCGCTGTCTGTTATCATGGACGACGACAGAGCATCACCGTCACATCGCGAGGTGCAAATCGTCAGTACGATTAAACAGCGAGAGAAAGTGGTCCGGTGGATGGTTGCGATGGAGGAAAAGGGCGGAATCAAGGGTCTTTTTGCTCATGCAGTTGACGAATTCCCTGAGACATTCAGGTCCAAGACGCGCAACGCAAACATTACCAAGGCAACGAGGTGGTGGAAGAAAAGGGAGACTTTACTTCACCTCCCCTGAGGGGTGCGAGAACTCCCGGCAAAGCGCGACCAAGGCCGCACCCGTGTGAACAAGAAGGCTCTCAAAGGGCGTGGAAGGCAGCGGAGTGAATGGGTTTCATGGCTTTATCCGCTGCTACTTGACGAGTTTGATCGCCTGTGCAAACTTGGATTGAAGTTCGACGCGTCGATGCTGCGTCAGCTTGCGATACGACTGTTGAAAACGAGCACCGGGCCGTTCAACAGTTCGTCAGTCGACAAAGTCGGAGCGCTCATTGTGGAGAAAATATCACACAGGTGGATCCAAACGTTCATGGAGGCCCATCGAATTGTCTTCCGCACGCAGTCTGGCAAGAAGCAGGTCAGTCCTGAGAAACAAGAGGCTATCGAACGTGACGTTGCAGCTCACCTCGGAAAGCTGAAACGGGGTTTTGAGTCGGGGCGTCTGAACGAGGATACCATCGAAAATATTGATGAGACTCACTTTCTGATTGATTTTGACAACGGCAAGACGCTAGGCTTTGCTGGCGAGAAAAGCATTATGCAGACGTTGTATCTGGTGGAGAAGGCATGACAATGGTCGTACGAATTTCTGGTGGTGCAAGCGGACGAATCCACCCGCCGATGATGATCTTCCAGAATGCGTCGACAAGCTATCCTATCCGTGGAGTCCCAGACAAGACACCAGGGGTCTGCTATCGAACGGGACCAAAGGGGTGGATGAGCAAGCGAGTGTTTCGGCAGTATATCGGTGAGAGAAGAGCAATGAGCGCTGATCCTCGTGGGCTTGAGAAGTGCATTTATCTCGACATCTGCTCGTCACACCTAGACGAAGACGAATGCAAGGATGAGTTAGCACAATTGAAGGCCCGTCTCGTTTACCTTCCACCCAACGCGACCGACTTATGTCAGCCTGCTGACTCGTTTGTGATCGCCAAGATCAAAGATACTTGGCGCCGCAAATGGAACGAGAAGAAGATAGAGCTTATCGAGGGTGGTGAATGGCAGAACACCCAACGGAAGGACGGCTCGTGGTCCGGGAAGCTCAAGAATCCAGGCAAGCAGTTCTTCTTGTCGTTGGCTGCAGAATGCGTTCGTGAGGTAAACGCACATCGCGACAAAAACGGCGTCAACTGTGCCAGGAAGGCAATGATCAGGTGTGGGCTTTCACTTGAGATTGACGGCTCCTGGAGCCCAAAGCAGCTTTTCCCTCATCTCCAGGCTATTATCCAGAAGTAAATTTGTCCTAAACAGCCGTTTGTTGGGGTTATTGACCTGAGCCTCTAGATAAAGAATGGTATACTATTTGGATCGGTATAATATCAAATAGTAAACCTTTAAAATGACCTTACTTCATGTAACACAAAAGTAACGCTTCGATCCTCAACGAAACTTAGAAACCTCTCCCGTTCCCTAAGTTCCCCCTCGAACCTAACCGCTACCTCGTTTAGGTAAGTCTGCTGCAGCTGGATCGATGGATAGTGATGGTAGTAGCGACGAAAGCAGCTCTGCCGAAGATATTATTTGGTAGCACCCGTTACCTTCTGCTCGACAACCGCCTCCTTTCCCAAGTCTTCCCTCCGTCAGCGCCCACCACCTTCAACTCAGTACTCAGGTCACCGACATCCAAGACCAAGCATGCGTTTCACCTACTTCCTGCTCGTCGCTACGGCAACTCTTCTCTCTAGCTGCAACGCTAGCGCCGCCGTCTCAGGCGATACCCAGGCTAAGCTGTCTACTATGACTTCGGCCGACGCTGCGGTTCCAGCCCACGCTGTCGATGCCAGCAACGTCAAGAGGTTTTTGCGATCCCATCACGATGAAGACGAAGAAGATGAAGAAGAGAGAGTGAACCCGGTGAATTTGGGCGCGGATGCTCTAGCCACGTGGACTGCCAAGTGGTCTGCGAAGGCGAATGGTTGGGTCAAGGAAGGACAAACCCCGACCACTATGAAGGCACTGTTGGGTGGTTACGATATGAGCAAGAAGAACGGGAGGAAGTACTTCCTGTTCCTGCAGAGGTACAATCAGCTGCGTCGCCGGTCGTGATTAGCGCACACAGCTTCTGTGCCTGTGAAGATGAGGCCACAGCGTTCTCCCTTTAGCGTTACTCAATTTCAATTGTCAACCACAACAATCTGTATTGCTTATGCTATTTCTACTACTACAGTACTTCAGTATCCCAAACAACTAACCACTGTCTCCTTTTTAAATTAAAATGTGAGCGTGAAGCATCACGGGGTGACTCAACCCATGATCTCCGGTATCGATTCCATCCACGGTGCTAGCTACATTGCCGGGGGCATGCTGTTCCCCCACGAAATCAACAATGTATCTCGCAGGATGCAAGACGGGACCAATGAGAGCTCGACTTTGCGGGACGAGCAGGTCGTCTTTATGGACGACACCCCTTCTCGTCCCGCGGGGTATTTGTGTGGCGCGGGGCGGTGCAAGCTTCAACCCCGAGCTGGTTCACGAGGTGGGACGCATCACTGCTCGCGACACTGAAGCTGCCGGAATCCCGTGGATTTTGAGTCGGCCAAGCGCGTCATCAACTCCAGCTTGGCCTCTGCGGTGCCTGGTGAGGAGTACGTGTCGATGGTGGGTAACGATAAGGACGAACATAGCGCGCGAATCTATTGTGCTGCTCAAGAACGACGACGGTGGTTGTACGGGATGGCGGCGTTGGCCGAGTCCTTCGGGTACGTGATCGGCAGCTTGTCGCTCGGGTTCACTCCACCGTAGAGGATCTCTGTCATGGCCTGACCGCTGAGCTCGCACGGTAGCATGGCGTCAATGATGGCAGCCGCGTGGTCGGGGATCGAGCTAAGCAGACGCGAACGGCCCCCAAACAGCACAACGATAACCTTGGTGCCTGTGGCAGCCAGCGCCTCGATGAATTTCTGCTGGCCTTCAGGCAGGGCGGGGTTGTCGATGTCACCCGGCTTCTCCGTGTACGAAGTTTCACCAATGACCGCGACGGTGTACTTGTGCTGACCGGCGAGCTTGACGGCCTTCGCCACGTTCGCGTCCGAGATGGATCCGTTGGGCAGCAGACCATTGAAGTACGTGAACGAGTCTTGCCAACAAGGTTCTCAAGATCCTTGCGGACAGAAACACCGTGTGGGAACATGGCGTTGCCCGAGTGTCCCTGCCAGATCAATGTCCAGCCACCGCACTGGTAGCCCACATTGTTAGCCTAGTGACCTGTGAGGAAGACCGAGCAGCTCTTCGGCAAGGGCGGCACGTCGCGTGATTTCGCGCTGCATGTGGGACAACTGCTGGATGCAATGGGGACTCAGCTGCACCAATCTTCCGTCACGCTGGACGACGGTCGTGACGCGCTGACGGCCACGGTGACCGTCACGAACGTCGGCTCGCGCGCGGGCAAGGAGACGGTGATGCTGTTCCCGATCCAGCCGTACCGCAAGATCTCGGTGCCGGAGATGAAGATGCTCAAGAAGTTCAAGAAGCTCGAGCTGCAGGCGGGCGAGTCGACGGACGTGTCGTTTTCGCTGTCGCCGGAGGACTGGGGCGTGTACCAGCCGCCGATCGGCCAAGGCCTCAAGCGCATCGTCGAGGACAGCAACTACATGGTGGCCATCAAGCCGGACACGTGGTGCAATGTGTACGGGGAGAACATGACGAACCCGCTGTGCGTGGAGTTCGCCATCGACACGACCAGCGGCGCAGGCACCGTCAGCGCCGGCGTCCAGCTGTAGAAAGAAAAACCAAAGTTTACATGTCCGCGTGTAGCCTTAGCACCAAAATCTGCATGAAACGACAAGGACGATGCTTACCGCTTTTGCAGAATGTCTTGGATTATATTTACTGCGTCGTATCTTGCGTGGCAGACGACTTGATAATAGAAAACTCGTCATGAATTATGCCCGTCGCGCTCTCAATCTTCGCAAGAGTAAGGTTTGTCGGGGTCACTGACAACCGTGTAATGCTGAAGTGCTTGTTATCCATCAGCACGAGCCACTCCGGCGACGGAGGATCCTGGTACACGAACAATCCTTCTGGGCCTCCTGCAGTTCCTGTAATAACGTACACGGGTGCTTGGGGGTTCTCGTATGTCTTGTTGTCGCGCGAAACACCAGCCATAATGGCACTGTTGTTCGCCGTCGGATAAAGCCGCTCATACGTGTGAACGTGGCCCTGGAGCACCAGATCAACCTTGTACTTGATGAAAAGCTCCTCGAAGGCCTCTTGCACGTTCCGAGCCTCGTAGTCGTTGTTCGGCACCCCGTCAGGGTCGCACGAGCGGATCGTGTACATCGGTCGGTGCATACCGACGATGATCCATGGCACGTTGTCTCGGTTGGCATCCGCAGCCTTCAGATCCTCTTCCAGCCACGCCAGTTGATCGCCGAAACCGCCATACACGCGCTTTGTGAAGTACGCGTTGCTGGGTGCATTCGGGTAGTCCGTCTCGGTCGAGAGTGTCGTGAAGTGAACAGTGCCGTACTCGTACGAGTACCACATATTGAGCACGCCCCCGCTCTCGGCCGATGGCATCCTGAAGCGTGAATTGAACGCCGAGTAGTTGCCCAGTTGGTCCTTCTTGCTCTTCGACAGCAGACACGTCGGGGAGTGGCACTCCGCCTCGTGGTTTCCCACCAGCACCATGTAGGCCATTTGTCTCATGACGTTCGTCATGGAGTTCATGAACTTGTTGTACACTTGCTCGTAGAAGAACCCGAAAACGTTCTTGGCTGTGAGGAAGTCATTGTCCGCGTAGGATATGTCGCCGAGGTGGTAGACAAAATCCACCTCGTCCACGAGACTGTTCACGTACTTGTTGGTAGCGACCGAGTTGTCGTCTGCCCCCATGTCGCCGTACACTGCGACAGTGAA